>CAJQZM010034108.1:0-59386 GCA_907164665.1 Colias nastes
TCGAGCTTTTCTATTCTTTAAAATTTCTCATATTTTAACTATAAAGCATTTGAATGCCATTAAACTAAAAAAAAAAATCAATTATAGAATTTAATTACAGATACTGTATGTGAACGAAAATACAATTTTTATAAGAGTAAAGTACCTGTATTGCATAATAATCCTTTAGAGTAAAAGTTAAAGTTGGATTGCTCAAATTCCGTTGACTGTGAATAGAAACAGCTTCTACATAGAGTTGTAGTAATCTTGCAGCGCGTTTGCCGTCTTCACCACCTTTGCTTTCACCACGCACCTACTGACAAAATAATATCTACAATCTATACTCTAGTAATAATATTGTACCAAATTTAAACTAAATAAATCACAAAAACAGACAGTAGAATTAAATATAACTAATTCTATATTTTTTAAGACTTTCCTAATTAATTTCCAAAAAATAACATTGTATAAATAAATTGATTTGGATTTTAATAATAAGGATTTGTAACAGAAATTTCGAAGTTGTTTTAATCATGATTATGCTTTTTTACCTGTACTATGCCTGTAACAGAAAGGACATCTCCCGGGCAGGCTGTACCGACCAGATCACCTTGAAGGTCTATTTCAACACTCCTCGGAATTGTACCTGATAAACTCTAAAAGAGAAAATAAATAATAATCAGTATTAGTACAATATTCATAAATTTTTCTTATTATTTATTTTTTTGTACAATACTGATTTCTTGATTGTATGTTAATTTCAACATTTATTGTCATGTTATGCAATGCAGCAGTTAAGAGTTTTTAAAGAAGAAGATTTAACTTAAAATACAACAAGTGATTCAAGTATATTTATATAAACATTATAAGTAATACCTGTGACTGTATTTCTTGTATCTTAGCAACTTGCCAATCAGTTGTATTTGTAAATGGTGATGACTGCAGAGGTTCAAACTTGTGACCACTTTTGCAATTGTGGCAAAAATTTGGTGCTGAGAATTATAAGAATAAACAATTAATAACTCCTTTAATATTAGAAAGTAAAAAGGTAAGTTTTGAAATATGAAAGTACCCTACATTTTTGTAATATTTTAATATGAACAGAACAAACTACATAGCTTATTATACACTTCTGTCCTCACATTTAAGGCTGTAATGTAAAAATATCACCAGACTTTCTTCAAAGCAAAGGATTTCATATTTTTAACCGACTTCAAAAAAAAGGAGGAGGTTATCAATTCGGCCGGTATGTTTTTTTTATTTTTATGTATGTACACCGATTACGCCGAGGTTTCTGCACCGATTTACGTGATTCTTTTTTTGTTTGATGTGGAATGGTTTCGAATTGGTACCATAAAAATTTCATTCGGGTAGGCCCAGTAGTTTTTATTTTATGAGCATTTTTGTCTGATCTTGATGACTTTATTGAAAATCTAGCAAGTAACTTTGATTCACTTCCCGGTTACCGATTGAGCTGAAATTTTGTATACGTATGAAAATTGGATAGTGATGAAAATTTATCATCACATAGAGCTGATTTGATGATGGAATCGGAAGGTGACCATAGGAACTCAGTAATTAATTGACTGAACTTTATCGAGTTTGGGCTCGTTTGATTCGTGTTGAAAAATACACTATAAAAAGTATTAAATAAAAATAACTACATCAAAAAAAACCGATTTCAAAAACGGAAAAGTAAAACATAACAAAGATTTGATATTGTCGGTGACAAGCACTAAGCACTTAGTATTAAGCTCGTGTTAGCCGGTAAGTTTTACATTGGCTTGGCACCGACAATATCAAATCTTTGTTATGTTTTACTTTTCCGTTTTTGAAATCGGTTTTTTTTGATGTAGTTATTTTTTACATTGTAAGCACATTCATATCATACTTGCACCATGACTTTAAAAATCTATATTTTCATCACATAGCAAAAATGCTTCAATCTGGCATTCATTCATGTCTATCTATAATAAAATTTCAGTATTTACCTGTAAACACACCCTGGGGTTGCATTACAGCTTGTATACTATGACAGCTACTACATTCAAAAGCCATTGATGTGCAAATCAGTCCAACACTACCCACCCTTATCACAGTTCCTTTTATTGTTACAAGTTTCCCTGGAATATATTAAACGATAAGAACTCAAATACACACTCATGGTTCAAAAGAGATAATTTTAAATATTTGTTAAACTTACCAAAATAGTTGACCTTTAAATTACTTATAGGTATTACTGGTTGGTGATTAAAAACTCTAACTTTTATGCTAGATTCACATTTAAGATTCTGTAATAATAATAATATTCACATTATTTAACTAGAAAGAAAGAATTACAGTTCAATAGGGTGTTGGAATTATTTATTTAAACTAACCTCATGTAAACAAAACTCTAACAAGCGTAATGTAATGTCTGGCTTTTCAAACAAATCTGTTTGGAATGAAGACCAATGGTTGTTAAAGTCTTCATCATTTGTTAAACTCTGAATATCTAAAGGAACACTTCTGGTTTGATCAATTTTTTCCAAATCAAATATTGTTCTATTTTTATCAATAAAGGTTTTAAAGCATTGTATACGAGGTAAAACTTCTGCACTTGGCTGTTCTGTAAATAAAACATTGTCACTGTTACTATTCTATTGATAAAAATATTATAGTTCATCACATTTCAAAGAATACCAATATGAAAAGTTTTTACAGACCTTCTGTAGGGAAATACAACTTCCATACATTTGTGCCTGAATTTATTGGCACTACAATAGGTAACCGGTTTGCTGGAGCTCTAACTGAACTAGATGTATTAGATATAGGAATGGAAGATGTAGAATTATTAACACTGCTGGTGTCTGCGGAGTTTCGTGTATTATTCCTGTTTCGATTCCAATTATTTTTGTATCGCCCTCGCCAATTTCGCCTCATTTTTATAAAACTTCTGTCATGAAAATTGGAAAATTTTGATAGTAAATAAATGTTGTTTGAAGTTTTTGCGAAACTCTATTCAGTTTTCTTTTTCCCGAATTCCCGCACAAAATTGCAGCATTTTCTAATTTCTGTTGTATATCTGTCATCTGTCATGATGACGGCTGTAGTAAAAAAATCGCCATAAATAAAATATAAGTATAGAAAATCGGCTGAACCCTTGAACCTTACGATTAATTAATTATATTACATAGGTATTTAGCTTATTACAAAGCTAAAATAAAATGAATGACTTTTAAATTTAATTTTTTTGCAGTAGATTAATTACTGGCATTCCTACGATTTGGATGCATCTATAAAACTAAACCTAAGGCCGCCTGTCCACCTGCAAGAAAACTTCCGCGAGAAATGTCCGACAGTCTGTCCGACAGCAACTTGCAAGTCTAATTCCGCGTTTCCACCTGCAAGTAGACTTGCAAGTTGCTGTCAGACAGACTGTCGGACAGTTCTTGCGGAAGTTTACTTGCAGATGGAAACGCGGCCTTAGAACTAAACATAGAACTTGATCGAACGTTATGAAGTGATAAAGAGTTGTTTAGAAATTTTATTTTTTTATAATACATATAATTATTTCGATCGAATTCGAAGATCATCTTAATCTTCTTGATCTTAATAAGTATATACAATAATTTATTATACTTTAAAATATTATTACAATAGACTTTCCGATTTTATTATCTATTAAAAAGTTACAATTTTGGAACGTAATTTAAAATTTATAAATGGAATGTTTGTTTGGATTTTTGACGCGGATTTGTTTATTGCTTTCATAAACTGTTTGTTGTCAGACGTAGGAGGTGTATTATTTTTAGTTTAAAATATTGTCAGAAATACAAATAGTTATAGATATAAATAGTTACTTTAGTTATTACCTTATAGATTTATGTAGCATAAACCATGTCAGAAGAAGCTGGTGGGGCTCCACCGGAGGCACCTGCAGAAAATGCTGAAAACGCCGAAGCTGGTGAAGCAGCAGCTGTTGAAGGAGATACAGCAGACGTTGAGCATACTGCAGTGAAAATCGACGAAATCGCTAGAAGAATTTCAAGGAAGCAATCAATCTATCAAACTGCTCAGGAAGAGGCAGACGAGATACTTGATGTTGATAGAACAGCTTTGGAAGCAATTCTTGATGTCAGTGCACGTTTAAAAGACATTCAGAAGAAGAGCAAGATTTCTATGAGTACTTTGGCACTGGCTCATGAGTCCTACAAAGACAAACAAGTAAATAAAATACCTAAATGATATAAGTTCGTTTTATTTATAGTCTATTAAATTTGTGTATTTTTTAGGCTAAAGCCAAAGAAGCTCGCAATAATAGAGTCGGTGGATTGAAGACACAACATAGATTTTTATTGGAAAATGCTGCGTCTATTTTAAATAAATCTATTGAATACGTATTGGTAAAACATTTTATATATTCTATCTTGTCCAAATTATAAACATGGAAATTAATTTTTCCGTATTCCTTTAAAACAATTTTTTCAAAAAACCTGCTATAAAATGCCTGCGATAAAAACGATACGTCATCTTACGCAAAATCCGCCTAGCGGGTGCAGGCACACCGCAGTTTTTGTATCGAGTGCAGATGATTATATTATATTTATCAGCGGACTTGTTAGATAATTCATGTTCCTCCATGAAAAGCCTGTAGGTATATATGATTTTTCCATTAAACCACACCCAAATCGATTCAGCAGGTTTTGCGGGAGTTTGACCATTGATTTAAATCTAAAGGTACTTACTGTTATAGAAAATAGTAATATGAACAGTTTATATTATGTTTATTTGAATGCACTTGTCTCGGAAACTACTAGACCGATTAAAAAAGTATACCTAACAGTTTATTACTATTTTAAAAACATGCTAAGAACATTTTGAATAAAAACTACTAGTTACTACTAAAAACTAAATCCTCTTTTCTTTATCCGTTTGGGTAATACGATATTACGTTGCCACATACCCACAAATCCGTTATGGGTGGCTATTTATACATAATTTGGCGTAGTAATTTAGGCCCTGCAAAGAATCATAGAATGTAGAAAACCTCTAAATATCCTGCCTACAAAGAAGAAAACCTCAAATCCAAATAAATAAATGTAATGTATTGAATTATTTATTAAAGGAAGGAGTATACGATGCGGATATTCACATCGATCTTTTGGATAGTGCAGTAGCTGAGGGCGGCAGAAACTGTATAGTTCTTTGTGATGCTTGGTTGCCGCCATTGAAAATGGGTAAAATAAAATAAACACGATTTCTTTTTATTTTCCTTTGGGCTTTCTTAACGATTTCTCTTTTTGAAGAATCTGGCCGTTTTATACCAAATCAAAAAGGTAGAATGGAGAGGACTTACATATCTGATGCGGGTACTATAGGGACTGAAGGCATGTGCGTTGGCATGTATCGAATAAAAAATAAAGCTATTGATACTAAAAATGTAGCTGAGGTACGCATGTATTTTTCATCTGTTTGTTAAGGTTAAAAAATGAAATGTTATTTATTAAATTTGCTACAAGTAATTCTACGACTTTTAAAACGATGAACACGCGCGCAAAGGCAAGTATTTCTATAGCATTTGTGTTATTCTGGCACTTAAGCTTTACCAAGTATCATCAAAATCCGTTCAGTGGTTTTACAAACTTTCGTGTAGATAATTTATAATATTAGTAGGAAATTAAAAATTATTCCATATTATTTGCAGGATTATTACTTAGTCTTCTTTGACATGAACCAAGAAAGTGAGAATGTGGTATCGGGAATATATAGAACGATAAAACGAGTTTATATACCAGCTCTAAATGTTTGTAAGGCTTGGGGAGATCTAAACCCACCTAATCCTAGAAGTTCAGACATAATAAAGACATACATTTCGAAGATAATGCTTTTTAGTGATTATCTTGAAAGTAAGATGTTGTGTTTTTATGTATTGTATGATATTATCTTGTGGTCCGTCTCTATCTCCTAATTTCATTTTTGATGAATATTTTATTCATAATGATTTTATTGTCATAATTATTATAGTGCACATTAAGATTTTGGAGGAAGAGGTTTGGAGGAAGAGCTTTCGTTAAATATTTAAATCATAGAGTTCAATAGAAATCCGATTCTTTACAAGATTTCATGCTTTTAGCCAGATTCCTTCGATTGTAACAATTTCAGAAACCTAATTCATATTATATTTTTGATTCAGAAACAAAGATAGATTTGGACTGTTGCACGAAGTTCAAAATAAACTTATCGTTGTATGAAGAAGAGTTAGCAGATGCCGAAAAAATGAAACTGGCCATCACTAAAACTCATGTTTTAGAAGAAATTTGTTCTTACGTAAAGCAATGGAATAAACAGATAACTATGGTAAAATAAATAATTATAAATTAAGGTAGCTTATTAGAATAATTTGGAGGCAATAAAATAAATATGAGATCCTACTAAGTTGTCGTACAGTACAGGTTTATTTTAAAAGTGGGTTTATAAGGGTATAAAAAATATTAAGATTCTTCAATGTCTTTTAGGATTTCATTTCTTTTTAATAAAGAAAAGTTATAAATAATTTATAGGTATTGGTTCAAAGTCAACAATTACGTCGTGAGCCTTCGAACATCGGACCATTAGCTGAATTGGATCATTGGAGACGACAGTTGACTACTTTTACATCAATTATTGAGCACATTAAAAGTGATCCATGTCAAATGTATATTCATACACTTATAAGAGCGAAATCCAAACTTATAAAGGTTAACAAAAATATATTTAAAGATTGTTGCCTACCCTTAATATAACCTAGTATTATAGTATCTGTGATATAAATGTAAGTTGAACGTCCTAAATACCTAAAATATATACCTCTAATACTGCGTAAAAAGCTCTTGATTACGCATCGCGTACCTACTCTATAAAATGTTCTTCCTACAAATCTAGCCCAGTAAATCTTAAATCGTTTAGTTGATTCTTACCTATTAGTTACTAAGCTTTAGATTTTTTCTTTTATTAACGATTCATTGAAATATCGCTCTATATTTTAGAAATGGAGAGCCCTGGATAACCAAGTGACAGATTTTTACAACGAAGCGTATGATAATGTGAAATATCTATACGCTCTGGAAAAGTATTGTGAACCATTATACCGGTAATTTATTTCTTGGAATATAAAAAAGTTACATTTTGCATTCCGTTTCACTATTTTTTTGCAATGTCAACCGCTTTCCTAGAAAAGTACTTGTGAAAATACCCTGTTTGTATTGTGGGTTGTTTTAAGCTTAGTTAGTTAGAGTGGGTGTTTTGATTGCCACTTAAAAGTGTCTGGATGCATAGTAGAAAGAGCTGGATGTTTGAATGTGTTTACGTTAAAATAATATAGGCACTATAACAATACATATTATTATAGTTAAGCGGTATTATTGACTTATAAAATACTTTACCTCTATTCGTGAAATTGTATCAAATTCATCGTGATAAACATGGACATTCATTGTATGAAACTAGTGCGGGAAATATTTTGTTATTAAATAATCACAGTTGTTTTATTTTATGGGATTATTAAGGAGGGTAGTTGGACTCGACGTGCTTAGTATAATAACAAAAAGAGGGTAGTTAGTATTGGGAGAAAGCACTGTTAACTTGGAAATTTGAGAATTGTGGTTGCAAGTATTGTGTAAAAGTGAGTTTAGAAAGAGTCATAAAAAGTTCCTGAAGCTATACAGGAATATTAATTGAAGAAAAATCGGTGGTCACATACGTTCCCAATCACTTTTGTCATATAACATACATTCCAGATGTGATCCTTTAACAATGCAACAGTTTATACCCGGATTATTATACACTGTTCGTATGGTGTTCGCTACATCTCGATACTATAACACAACCAAGCAAATATCCACTTTGTTGGTGAAGGTCACCAATCAGATATTAAACATGTGCATGGACTATCTGACAAACAATGGTAGAAAAACCATTTGGAACCAGGATAAGCTTAATTTTATTAAGAAGTCGAAGGTTTGTAGAATTTTAGTAAAATATGTCAAAGAAAAGTGGTAAAAATTGTTATTCCTAACGTATTCTTTTTTTGGCTGTATTTTTTTGGTGTGTTACCTCGGAACTTTCAACTGGGTGAATCGATTTCGATCATTCTGTTTTTTTCTATATGCAAACTAGTGTCTTCCCATTTAAATTTTGTCCAGTTATGACTATTTGAAGGTAGTTTAGTTTTTTGTTAAAAATAATTATTTCGATTGTCTATTTCTAAAGTGAACTTATCAGTACTGCAAATATTAATAATTTTATTTCTTATTTTTAATTTTGCAGTTATGTTTGAATCTATACAGTTTTTACCGTGAATGCTATAGTGATACTCAGGAGGAAATGAGAGAAGCGGCTGACGAGAGACCGTTTGATTGTTCGGAGATGTATATTTTTGGCAAATTTGAAACTTTTAGAAGGCGTTTACTAAAGGTAAATATAAATTATAAGGAAACCACATATTGATATTCATTCAAAAATGCGCTAAATAAATAAATAAATAAATAAATAAAATCTTTATTTGAATTCATACATTAATATGTTACAATAGATTGGGGTTCAGGCCCCCTTACTAGGTATAACCTGTATTAAGGGGATAGGGCTAAGGATACACTTTTAGAAGAACATAGGGATCATCATACAATCAACTTTTTTTTTAAACATATTTATATGGCTATTACCTATATATACAGGGTGTAATCGTTAAGTGTGCACAGGCGATTATTCCGTAACTATTGCAGATATAAAAAAACTTTAAACTGATATCGAAAGTACTTAACCTAATGAGTAAAATGGCCATAATAAATTTTTAAAAATAAAACGAGAAATATCTAAAAAATTAACTTGAAACCCTCCCATATATTTAGTATGAGATACGAATATCCCATGTACGTTTTAATATGAAAGATTTTAGCTTTTTCTTTCTTTTTTTGGTTTTCTGCTTTAATTACTTCGCAAGGAAGGGAAGTTCATTTCGAAACTGTAAATAGAGCTCCTCATTGTATTGCACAATGAGGACATCACTTCGAAAATCTGCTATGAATACAAAATGTATGGGAAATAAAATGTATGGGAGAGTTTAATGTAACATTTTTGGATATTTCTCGTTTTATTTTAAAAAATGTATTATGGCCATTTTACTCATCAGGTTAAGTACTTTCAATATCAGTTTAAAGTTTTTTGATATCTGTAATAGTTACGGAACAATCGCCTGTGCACACTTAACGATTACACCCTGTATAATTATATAAATGGCTATTTGAAAAATATTCTAATTTTCAGATAATAGATCTATTTCAAACGTACATTACGTATTATGTTTTGAACAAGACTACATTGGAAGGTATAGAAGAATATGCTGCAAATTTTAATAAGCTTTTTAAAGCAATCTCTTCTAAAACTTACGACGCGTTAGATCATAGGTAATCTCAAATGCAATAAAAATATATCAATTAATTATTAATCAAGATAAAAATAAATAGTTATTGAGTTATTAATGTATAAATTAAATTGCAGACGACCCGATTTTGATAAAGACTACAAAATTTATAAAGATGGAGTAGCCACTCAAGAGATTTTACTTGAAAATTTCATGATTGCTGTAAGTTTCATTTAATATTTAGTATTATTTAAAATTAAACAACGATTATTTTTAAACAATTATTAATTCTTACAGAGTGTAAATAAATGTCCAACTACAGAAATCGCATTGCACCTTTTAGCAAGATTCGAGACGTTGAAACTAGATTGTCTGTATTTGGAAGATCAGTATTATGATTTAATTAGTACTTATACTGCAGAAATCGAGGCTATACGTGATCGGTATAAAATATATTTTTAACAAGTTAATTGTAAGAATTATAATTTCAACAAAAATTTTAATCACCTAAATTTGAGACAGACATTTTAAAATTCCTTTGATAATTGACTGACTGGTCAAATTTTAACCTTATATTTTCAAGAAACCTAATTGAAGTGAAAACTTCTTTAGCGGCGTTGAGCACTTTTTCTGTAATGGGTATAAAATCTTAAACTCGCGTCAGGACACGTGACCTGATCGAAAAAGCGTAAGACGTAATATCAAACATGCTCAACGTTAATAAACAAGTTTTCACTTCTGCCGGCACTCCCGGAGTGCAACCCGTCTTTTTTTTTCATTTGGAGTTGTTTGTATAAAATATATTGTTCTATTTAATGATAATATTATAAATAATTTATTTCTAATAGTCTATAAGCTAAATAATAAATTTTAAAGATATAACGAAGAGCGTGAAAATCCCGAATTACCAAGGAACATGCCGCCAGTGGCCGGTAGAGTTATGTGGATTCGCTTTTACGATAAGAACATTAAAGGGCCCATGAAAGAGTTTATGAAGCATCATGAAGTTATAACTCATATGGTGTGTGTCTATTTTATTTTAATAGTAATAAAAAGGGGATATACGCAATAATACGTAGGAATACGAAGTAATATATAGTTACCTTTTTACCATAGCTTCGAAATTGTATTTGCGATGAAGTTTAGTTAAAGTTATATTGAAGACAAATGATGGAAGTTTAACAAATCTTAAAGTTGAAGCAGAGTTTTACTGTACAAACTTTGAAACTGAAACACATAAATTTACCAGGAATTTATTTAATTCCAACTTTCCAGAACACTCAAAGATGTATAAAACTGTATAATGTGATGTCTATTGTTTTTACGGAGTTCGAATTCATATATCACAGTGCTTGGGCTGAAAATGTGGGTCAGGTAAGTTACAAAACATAAATATGGTAATTCGATGTCTATATCTATTACTAGCTGTGCCGTTTGGTTTAATCCGCGGGCAAAATCAAGTACTCCTATAGGTCATGTATTATTCTGATGTACCTGTAAAGTTTCATCCAAATCTGTCCGATTTTTTTCATGAAGTAGTAACAAACATAATACATCCGTTCTCACAAAGTTTCGCATTTATAATATAAGTAGAGTAGGATATTACCGAAGTCACGGTCCAGAATTTTAATACATTTTAATAATTATTTTAGGTTCGTCTAGGTCTAATAGCACCATTGCTTATTAGACACCCTGTTACTAATCGGTATATTGTCAACTTTAGTGTTTATATCCCTGAGTGTATACGAGAAGTGGAATATATGTGGCAATTGGGTTTGAGTAAGTTAAATAAATTAATTAAAATACCGATGCTGCAATGGTTAGAAATTATTGCCCTAGAGTGTAGGTTTGACTACCCCAATAGTAGAAGAATATTTTGTTACGATGAACATTGTTTTTCGTAGTTTGGGTATTGATGTTAATCTATTGATCCTATTTATTGCATTAAATTAAATATGTTTGAAATAATTCTTAGAATATCGTTTATTATAGGTGTTCCTGATGCAGCTCAAATTGTAGCATATTGTAAAGAGAAAATATTCAGTAATTTTGAAAGGATAAAATCTCTGGTGGACAGAAATGATCAAATAAGACGGTATACTTTAAAATATTTTATACCTACACGAATAAATACTTTTATCAGTACATGTCTTTTCAAATATATTTTTTTGTAAATTTTAGGAGTATGCCAAAACTGTATTTGCCATTGCTCCGAGCGCAGCTAGTAAAATTAGAAAAGGCATTTCAACCAGGATTCTCAACAATCACTTGGACGGCGTTAGAAATACCCGCTTATTGTGATAAAATAGAAGAAGTATTAGATGAAGTCGATCTTTTTGTTAAAGAGGTATTGCTTCTTATCTAACTTATTTTTCCTGGTAATATTCTAAGATTGAAAGAAGTAATTATTTTCTTTACTGGGCCACACAAATGCTATTAATTCAGAACCTTCTGTAGTTTTGACATCATGAAAAAAAAACTAAAAATAAACCTTCTCATTTATGAAAAAGTCAGTTAAAAATTATATATTTATAGGTTGTAGATATGAAGGAAGCACGTATTGATGCAATTCTATTATCTATCACTAAAACATTGTTGGTATATCTGCCGGAACATGCGGTGGACCCAACTGTGTTCTATGACGAAAACTTGGTGAGACGCGATGAGATTGGTAATTATTTGTATGGTGTATTTTAATGTTTCATTACAGTCAATTTAATTAACCTTTTTATTAAGTCCTGTTGTATGTATATGTTGTATTGACATGAAATTTCGAGCTGACTATACAGTCAAAAATGCATAGTTTTCTTGTAGAAATCCTGTGAAAATATGTGAATTAACATTCATATAATTAATACCATACATACTATCATACTCTATATTATTATTTCTTATGTCTCACACGTTTTCAGCAAGCGATTTACAGCAAAAATCTTGGAACGCGGAACTTGCAGTAATTGAGCTCATAAATAAATTCCTGGATAGTGTACCATCAAAACAAATTCAAGACTTGAAGAATAATTGGTTTGTGTTAATGATAGCTTTTTTAGCTTAAGAAGTGTTTATTTAAATTTAATAATTCTTTTTTTATTTTTTTTAGGTTGGATACTGAAAAAGCTCTTAAGCAAGTAACATCGGCTACACGTGTTTTCCCTGAAGATGCAGGTATATCAAGCATTTTAATAAACCAATATCTATACTTCAAGTTATCGATGCCACTTTACATCTATATTGTTAAAATATTTCGTTTTTTGTTGTAGCTTTCATGGAAATAGAGAATCCAGATCGTTATGAACCAATGCACGCAATCAATGAGTGCAACGAGCTGTTCGCTTATTTTGCCACTAAGTGTGTAGAAGCTCTCATAAAATGTACCAGACAAAGTTTAGATTTATTAAGAAAAAGGGCTTCTGTTTCAAGGTAAGTGACATGAGACAGATCACGATTTTTATCGAATAATAGTATATGTATAATAATAATTATTTTGAATTGCAGCTTTTTAACAATGACCACAGACCCTGAAGAGCAAAAGAAATTGAAGCCATTAATGTTATCACTGATGTTTCTTCAAATTCCAAGAGTATTGATAAAACCTACTTTGGAAGAAATACAGTCTGCATTTTCTCAGGTATAAAAACCGAATTCTAACAAAACATAACTTGTCAATTATTAATACTTAAGTTATTAGTAAGGTTTTCGTATCTTTAAGTATTTTTATAATTGATCTGGTATTTCCACAGGTCGTTTTAAACTGTATAATGGATATTCATCGCAATGTCTTTATGTGGGGTCAGCAAGAACAAATCAAGAAAGAGAAAATGGCAGCCATGTCTAGTCTCTCCACTACTAGGAGTATTAGTAAGACTTTTTTCCCTCTGCCACAAGTTTAAGGGTTCATTTAAACTTGAAATATCATTCACTCTTTAAGTATTTAGACATTTTTCTTTACGAATATATTTTCACTCGTTGGTGAGGCTATATTTTAGGATAAAGAAAGACATTACTTTATCTATACTAATATTATAAAGCTGTTGTTTGTTTGAACGCGCTAATCTCAGGAACTACTAGTCCGATTTGAAAAATTATTTCGGTGTTAGAAAACCCATTCATCGCGGAAGGCTATATATCATCACGCTAAGACCAACAGGAGCGGAGCCACGCGGGTGAAACCGCGGAGCGCAGCTAGTTTTTAAATATTATTAAGGTATATTAATGATGGCGATGGCGATAATAAAACCTAATTTATTTAAACAGGTTCAAGATCAGGATCAACAATGACTGGGATAAGGAATTACTTCCGAATGGTGTCTGAACACAAAGACACTGTTCGAGCAGTTATGGCTTTACAAGGAATGATGTATATGTACAAACCAGATATTGAAAAACTTCTTGTAGTACGTAATCGTGACGTAAATTTAATGTATGATGATCATTTAATATCGAAATTTTAACTTCTTATGTTTGTTTCAGATCTATGGGAAGTTTTCCCATTTATGGGCAGAAGACAGAGTACAGCAAGTTCAAGCTTTTGTAGATTCAAATCCTTTAAATGTAATCATTCGAGATATGTTGAAGAAATACGAAGCACAGACGGAGGAAGTGCTTAATTTACCAGATCGGCATATTGTTGGATCTATACAAATTAACTTAGGTAAATATTATATTATGATAGTTCTCAATTATTGTAATTGATTTTTTCTTGTATTCTGAATTTGTTACAAAAATAATTCAGTTTGACCGTAAAAAAAAATCAATAATTCTGAAGGATATATTAGTTATCTAATTTTGGTATTTTTGCGTTAATATTTGTGTATAGTGAAAAAAATATTAATTCTAATTTCCAGAAAATCTTAAGTTGGCATTGCACGTTGAATCAGTTGAATGGAAGAGGATTCTAGGTAAACTATTAAGTCACGCTTACAAAGAGCGAGTGGATAAACTTATGAACTTTATAAAGGACAAAATGAAAGTTATGAGCAAGAAAATTAAAGATCTGGATGATGTACGAGTCGCTATGCTCTGTCTTGAATCGATTCGGGAGGAATTTATTGGGTACTTTATCCATAATGCTACTATAAATGCATGCAGTGCCTGTTTATTTGTCTGTTCGTATTTTTACAGTGTTATTAATTGTGTAGTATACATATACTACGTATAACATACGTAGTATAATAGCCATTACCCGATTCTCACACAAAGCCGCGGTTTTTACTTTTAAGGTAGTATTTTCGGAGATTAACATATTGTTTTAAAAAGTATAATCGTTTTATAGTATGGATATGGAGTTAGATCTCATTGAAGAGAGCTATGCGACGTTTAGTCATTTCAATATTGATATTCCAAAAGACGATATCGATATGGTATATGGATTGAGATATGCTTTCCAAAATATGTTACTTACTGTAAGTGCCACTATTTTAGTTGTTTCACGAGCAAATTTTTTTTTCACGTTATTCTATTATAGCTTTGCTTAGTTTAATTTTGAGTGAAATATCCAAACTAAGAATATGAAGACATGGATGTTTTCCTACACTAGATATTTCACAAAACTTTTTCTACAATTGAAAAAAAAGTTAATAGCGAAATAGTAAAAAAATCCATTCCAACATACCATTTATGACAAAGAATATAAAAATATTCCTATTTCCCAAGTCCCAACAAGTTCAACAACGCATTGTGGATATGCAAGGACCACTACAGAAGGAGCTCACGGAAGGTGTAGCAACATTCAATTCTGATGTACTGAAATTTGATGCTGATTATGATGCTTTTGGACCAATGACTCCTGGTCTATCTGCTAAGGAAGCTAGCGACAGGTATATTATTTGTATGAAAATAGGAACTAAGAATTATTGTATTGTTAAATAATACACCTTGATCACATGTAAAAATCACATTTCTTAATAAGTAACCTTACTAATTGAATTTTATTTCATGAAGATATAGAAAGATCAAGCAAGCTAAGTAGACTTTAAATTGGAGTAGGTAGCTTTCGATTGGACGTGATATATGAAATGGAATATAGAATACGAAATTTTGCTAAAAGTCGTACTGCTAGCAGTGACACAAACTATGAAGATGGTAATTTTAATTTTTAATTTTTCAGAGTAATTATGTTCCAATCGAGATTTGATGAACTCTGGAGACGTTTTGAAATGTATTCCAATGGTGAAAAATTATTTGGTATGGAAGTGAAGGATTATCCTATACTACACCAGAAGAAGAAGGAGTTCAATTTGTTGAGCAAATTGTACGTTGTCATTTTATTTTTCATTCTACTAATTTTTCTATTGAGTTTCTATTTTGATGTATTTTATACCAGATTTTATTCTTTAAACTATTAACATCAATTTAATTTTTATGTTTATTTCGTAAATAGGTATAGTTTATACCTTGCGGTTATGAATTCCATCGACGGATATTTCGAAACACCATGGGTTGAAATTGATATTGAACAAATTGTTTCCCAATTGGCAGACTTCGATCTAAGGTAATTATCGAACAATTATATTATTTTAGTAGTTGATCTTAGATTTTAGTATAAAAATGGTATATTTCAAATATAGGTGTCGCAAACTACCGAGAGGTATGAAAGATTGGCCAGCTTTTATAGAACTGAAGAACAAAATCGACGACTTCAATCAAACGTGTCCTTTGTTGGAGCTTATGGCTGACAAATCTATGAAAGATCGACATTGGAGACGATTGGAGATATTGATGCGTAATTACAAGAAAATGATAATTATTTCCTTAAATATGATGAGGAATTAAATTTGATTTTATTTCATTATTTTACTTTAAACTATATTTTACTTGGTATGTTTTTTGTAGACTGTGTGTTGGATGTGGAGTCAGAAACGTTCACTTTAGCCAATGTTATGGAAGCTCCTTTGTTACAAAACAAGGAGGACGTAGAGGTAAGTTATTATAATTTACGTATTTTAGAAGAAAGTATATCTAAATTGAATCTGGATTTCTTAATTCTCTAGGATATTTGTATCAGTGCAGTAAAAGAGAAAGACATAGAGGCAAAACTCAAGCAAATAATAGCTGATTGGGCCGTTGTTGATCTTACATTCGCACCATTTAAGAATAGAGGAGAGTTACTGATCAAAGCTCAGGATACTCTTGATATTATAACGATGCTTGAAGATTCCTTGATGGTTTTGAATTCTTTGGCGTCTAATAGGTAAATTTTGATTGAACCTATTATCGTTCTATGACGAAAACCTTAATTTAAAATATTGTTCAAAATCTATTTAAATACTTTATTTTATTCTATCAGGTACAACGCCCCCTTCAAAAAAGATATATTACTCTGGATAAATAAATTGGTCAGTACCACGGAGATTTTGGAAAAGTGGTTGCAAGTACAAAACTTGTGGATGTATCTAGAAGCCGTCTTCGTTGGCGGTGATATTGCTAAACAGTTGCCTGCTGAAGCTAAGAGATTTGCGGTTATTTGATTGTCACTAATAATAAAACAAAATCTAACTATTAAGTCATAGTAAATAATAAGGTCAAAGGTGAAAATGACTTTTCGAATTAAAAAAAAAAAAAACATGTAAAGACGCAGGAAATATCTCCATAGTTTCCTAATTCCGGTACTTAACAAATAATATAATGTTTTAAATACTTTTCAGACAATCGATAAAACGTACGTAAAGATAATGTACCGAGCTCGTGACATAGTGAACTGTGTAGAGACATGTGTATCTGATGATACACTAAAGCAATTATTACCGCATTTGTATGAACAATTGGAGGCTTGCCAGAAATCGCTGACTGGATACTTGGAAACTAAGCGGTTGATCTTCCCGAGATTCTTCTTTGTGTCTGATCCAGTACTATTGGAAATTCTTGGTCAGGCTTCCGATCCACATTCTATTCAGGTATTGTCAAATATGTTACCTTTGTTCAAAGTTTTTTGCTTCCCTTTGTTCTAGCGTTCAATTTGTATAAAATTTAATTCATGTTATTGATATTAAATAGAATTGTCTTTCTTTGTCTTTACTGTTTTATGTTTTTAGCCTCATCTACTAAGTATTTTCGATGCCATATACATGGTAGATTTCGACGATAAAGACAGAATTGTCGGTATGAACTCTGACAATGGTGAAACTATTCCATTGGATCGCCCAGTCACGTGTATTGGAGGTGTCGAGGTAAAATTTACTTATTATCCTAAGGAATAAAAAAAAAACTTTTATATTAAATATTGAAATTAAAAAGTTTCCACATTAACTATTGAGATGAAATAAAATAATTACATGGTTGTGTTGATTATGTTCATATTTTTTAAGATTTGGCTAAATACCTTGCTTGATACAATGAAGGATACTGTAAGGAATTTCATAGCAAATATTGCACAAACTATGGCTGGAGATCCTGAGTTTGAATTCCTCTCTGGATTTTGGCACTTCCCTGGCCAGGTACAATCGTCATATTGTCAATTTTGCAAATACAGCATTATTTTTTCTTAGTGCCTATAATTACAAGTAAATTTGTCATAAGTTTTTGCCTTTACTTGTAATTTAATAAAACAAACTTAATAGAGAGATACTTTGTAGGCCGGTCTATTGGGCATGCAAATATTGTGGACAAGTGATGCTGAATATGCTCTTAAAAAGGCAAGAGTTGATCGTTTCATCATGAGATTAACTAACCAAAAGAATTTGGATTTGCTGAACGGTTTGATTGACCAAACTGTAACAGACTTGGTGCCTTTAGATAGAACAAGAGTGGAAACTATGATAACTATTCATGTTCATCAAAGGTACTTATTTTTTTATTTTAATTCAATTTTCTCCAATCAATTTTTATATTATTATAACTTATAACCAACTTTTTTAAATTTATCCTATTTTGCAGGGATATCTTTGATGATCTAGTCAAAATGAGAATCAAGAGCCCTGTTGACTTTGAATGGCAGAAACAAGCCCGATTTTACTATTTCGATGAAAGCGATGATTGTATTGTTTCTATAACTGATGTTGACTTTTTATATCAGGTAATATTTCGTGTTCCAATTAAAACTGATAAAAATGATTTACAGTGAAATTTTAATAAAATTCAGCATTAGAGCTAGAGTTCTAGAGCTCTCTTATTATGACCATATTGTGTTGCTAAGACAGTTTAACTATTTTATTAATCCTCATGATTCCACTTAAATCACTAAAAGGCACCTGTAGAAAGTAGTAGTAAAAGTGGTAGTAGGTATTTATGATTATAATTGGTTTGAAATGTACAAGAAACCTTCATGATAACTTTTAACAAATACTATATTACGTATCTACATCCTGACAAAAAATTACAGAACGAATACCTCGGTATAACCGAGCGTCTAGTAATCACGCCGCTCACAGATCGTTGCTATATAACTTTATCACAAGCGATCGGTATGAGCATGGGCGGTGCGCCCGCTGGGCCAGCTGGTACCGGCAAAACTGAGACCACTAAAGATATGGCCAGGACTTTGGGCAAACTGGTCATTGTGTTCAATTGTTCTGATCAGATGGACTTTAGAGGTGAGATGGTCTGTGGACTTTAGGCCGGTTGCAGAGCTACACCGACCGTCAAGCCGGTTGCAGAGCTTCACCGACCGTCAGTGCGTACCATCGGTCCTGACGATACGCATCAACAATGTGTATGACTATGACACTAATACGTATGACAATACGCGTGCGTATGGTCGGTCTAGCTATGAACGGTTTTATGAATTTCCATACATATGACAAGCGCGACTGACGTACGCACTGATGGTCGGTCAAGCTCTGCAACCGGCCTTAGGGGATGTAGCTTATTAAAGCTTATTAAATTCATAATTAAAAATAGCCAACAATTTTGAAGTTTCTTTGATTATTTGGTAAATGTGTTTAAATTGACTTAAAACTATTTTTCCAAAATTTCCGTAGGCTTGGGTCGTATTTACAAAGGCTTGGCTCAGTCAGGCACGTGGGGATGTTTCGATGAGTTCAACCGAATTGAACTTCCCGTGTTGTCTGTAGCAGCTCAACAAATTTACATTTGCTTGACAGCGAGGAGGGAAAAGAAGGAATTCTTCATTTTCAGGTTTGTTTATTCCATGGTCATGTTTTTAATTTACATATCAAAGGTTCCTCAAACCAGAAAAAAAAATTGATTGTAATTATTGATAATCGATTTATATTTTAGCGATGGCGATGTTGTAAGCTTAAATCCAGAATTCGCATTTATCATTACTATGAACCCTGGTTATGCTGGAAGACAAGAATTACCGGAGAATCTGAAAATTCAATTTAGATCAGTTGCTATGATGGTACCTGATAGGCAGATAATTATAAGAGTAAAATTAGCCAGTTGTGGATTTAAAGAAAACATTTTACTGGGTAAGGAGAAATGAACTGAAGATTATAAAATATATTTTTTTGTATTAAATTCATGATGTTAAAACATGGTTTCTTTGTTTTCGTAAATCCACGTAATTTCAGCACGTAAATTCTTCACTCTGTACAAACTTTGCGAAGAACAATTGTCAAAACAAGTGCATTACGATTTTGGACTTCGTAATATCTTGTCTGTGCTAAGAACTATGGGTTCTCAAAAACGTGCGAATCCTGAGAGCACGGAAGAAAACATCATGATGAGAGTATTAAAGTAATTATGTGTTTTATATCTCCAGGAAATTACTTCTGCATGTTCTTTAAAATAAAACAAATATCTACGAAAAGTTTATTAAGTTCACTAATGATATTTTTTTCGTGTAACTATTTTAGGGAAATGAATGTATCTAAACTGGTTGATGAAGATGAACCATTATTCGTGTCTCTAATTGAAGATCTTTTCCCTGGGATTAAATTGAGTCAAACAGTGCATAAGTAAGTAAAATCCAAAAACTAATTTTGAGTATAGTTTTATTTCTCAAGGCAGTAAAATTATTATACTATTATTTTCATTACAAAAAAGCGTCTTATTCTAATTCTCAGAGAGATGCAACGTGCAATAGCATTAGTGACAGAGCGAACTGGGCTGGTAAATCATCCCGATTGGAACTTGAAGATCATTCAACTGTATGAGACATCTCTAGTACGTCACGGGTTGATGACTATGGGCCCGACTGGTTCGGGTAAAACGACGTGCATACATACATTGATGGCGTCGCTCACTGAAGTCGGTAAACCGCATAAGGAAATGAGGATGAATCCGAAGGTACGTGGTTTAATGAAAATGAAATTGAACTGAAAGTGAAAACTGAAAATGTAAACGTACTTAAAATTTACGTTACTTTATTTGAATCTGCGTAAGTGATCACTTACGTATTATGAAATTATTTCAAATTTTACTCATACTATAGTCCTTTTCACCTATGATGATTCCTGTGACACTTCATCGTGTTCCGAATTACGTATTTCATGTTTTCAATTTTAGTGCATAATATTTTTAATTTATGGCGGCATTATTACCAAAAATATAAAAATATAACAAAAACAGTATTGTTTAGTTTCATATAATGAAAAATAAAATAAAATAACACAAAAAAATAATACCTACGCAATTCGTGCACATGAAATGGAACGTTGAAAAATTATAGAGTTGGAAAATCATATAATCGGCGCCCATCTTGTGATCGTTTGTCAATCGCGTCAATCGTCTGTACGAGTGCGTCAGCCTTGTATACAAGTTGCATTTTTATATTGATACTTTACGTGGTATTCTGTTATTATTACTAATTGTTATTGTTGACTTTTTGTTGCTGTTGTTTGCTAAGTTTCCTTAGTTAATTGTTGGCGAAATGCCGAAAAAACTAATTTTGGTACTTTATTCAAATCGATTTCATTTCTATATAAAATATTATCGATTATCGGAAACAATTGATACGAATTCAGTAAAAGACATCTCTACACGTGTCAAAAATCGATATGTCACAGAAATCATCTTAGGTGAAAAGGACTATAATGAATCGTATTAAAAAGTAATTTGCTTTAACTATAGGCTATCACTGCACCTCAAATGTTTGGTCGGTTAGATGTAGCGACCAATGACTGGACTGATGGAATATTTTCCACTCTGTGGCGACGTGCTTTAAAAGTAAAGAAGTCGGACACCACTTGGATTGTATTAGGTTAGTAAAAAGCTAGACTTATATCGAATAAATAATGAAACATAATATGTTTGTGAAACCTGCAAATGATAAAAAATGTGTGCGTGTACTAGTGTACACACGTAAGAAGTGAAACTTCTTTATGACCTTATTTTTCAAAAAATAATTTACTATATGCAACTTTACAGAAATAGGTACGTCGAATCACGCGTGGTAGGGATAAGAAAAAGATGGCGCGTAACGGAAAAATGTTACACTAATTTTTTTTCCAACCCCGATAAAGAAGTTTCACTTCAAAAAAAATGTGATAGACATTGAGATCTTAAGTCCAATGACCAGTTTAGTATCATGATGTGTAGGAAAAAAATAAAAAGTTGGTTTTGTGTCATTATTCTAATCGTGAAAACGAATGTACTGTTGGAATAGTCAATAGTCATGTTAGTTAAATTGATCATTAATTATTATTGACATATTATTCTCTGAGCAGATGGTCCAGTAGATGCCGTATGGATAGAAAATCTGAACTCCGTGCTCGATGACAATAAAACATTAACATTGGCTAATGGAGATCGTATTACAATGGCTCAGAACAGTAAGCTGGTTTTCGAGCCAGATAATGTGGATAACGCTTCTCCAGCTACCGTCAGTCGTATGGGGATGGTGTTTTTGTCATCTTCTGTACTTAAATGGCAACCCATACTTGAGGTAGAGGAAGAAATAACTATATTTACTATTCATTAAGCAAAAATTGATATTTCTGGTTACATATTATTATATAAAAAATATATTATATAGGTTACTAGCATCGTAATAGTTATTTTTTTAAAGGGTTGGCTGAAGAAGCGATCACCAAAAGAAAGTGATTGTTTCCGAGCAGCGTTTAATAAAGTGTATGATGAGGTACATCTCTATGTTCAACAAAAGTTGCCTGCTAAGATGAAATTACTTGAAGCTATTTATATCAGGTAGAGCTCTTGAAATATTGTAAGTTCAATAAATAAAAATAAATATTTTGTTATCAAGATAATAACTATCATCATAATGTTCCAGGCAATGCATTGATGTTTTAATTGGTCTCTTACAAATTGAGATCCCTGGTGGAAGTAAGTTTGTGTATATCACATTTTAGTTCCGAAACTTGTTTACAATGATATTACCCAAATTAAATTGACCCTATACATTTCGTGAATTATAATTTTAAACGAAATATTTTTAGAGTTACACACTGACCGTCATCTAGAGCGTCTCTTTATTTTTGCCATGATGTGGTCTTTGGGTGCGGTTCTTGAGTTAGATGCCCGCACTCGAATGGCTGAATTTATGACAAAATTGCCTGGGAGAATGGACTGGCCTGGCGCTAAATCTAAAGAATGGGTTATGCCTTTCGAATATATGGTTAATGAAGTTGGTGTATGGCAACATTGGTAAGAATTTTTTTATCTTGAACAATTCTGTAAAAAACGGCAGTAATTTATCGTTATTTTTTTCCTAGGGCTGAAAGTGTCGAGGATTACATTTATCCGTCAGATAGTGTACCAGAATATGCGTCCATCTTAGTACCTAATGTTGATAATGTCTGTATCTCGTTCTTGATCGAAACAATAGCGAAACAGAATAAGGCAGTGTTACTGATAGGGGAACAGGGTACTGCTAAAACGGTTATGCTTAAAAGTTATATGGCAAAATACGATAATGAAGTCAAACTGTTCAAGATGATCAACTTTTCTTCTGCTACGACACCGAATATGTTCCAGGTAAATAACATTATTTTATTTGTTATTTTATATTAATTTATATATTTTTCTTATATCACCCTTCAGATCTTTGCATCCTTTTTATAGATTTAATTTGAATTCTTTTGCAAAATTTAATTATTTTATGATACAAATGAAAATATTTATAAACCAACCTATTTGTTATAGCGAATCATTGAATCCTACGTAGAGAAGAGAGTCGGTATGACGTATGGCCCTCCCGGTGGTCGAGCTATGACAGTATTTGTTGACGACATCAACATGCCCGTAGTTAATGAATGGGGTGATCAGGTATTCTTCTATTTTTTGATATACACTTTCGAATTATTTGATACATCGATAATGGTTTTCTGAATAAACTTTTCGCATGTTGTTTAGGTTACCAATGAAATAGTGCGACAAATGATGGAATGTGGGGGCTTTTATTCGCTCGATAAACCTGGTGACTTCTTTATCATAGCGGACATTCAAATGTTTGGCGCTATGATTCATCCCGGTAAAGTCGGTTTACTGACGATAGTTGAACGTGACAACGTCCGATTGTGCTTCTTTGTCGCTCGTTCCGCGCTCTCGCTTGCACTTCAAACCTAACGGAACGCCTCAGAGCGAGGTAACGCCGCATGAGTCATGTTTTTTCGTGCGTGCAGCCGGCTCTATCGAATTATAAGACGTTGTCACGTCAAAAAATACTGTATTAATTTATATTTATTCCGAGTGCCAAAGCGTTCTAACACACGAACGGCAAGTTGCGAACGGCAGTCGGCGGCAGCAGTTAAAATGTCGACGGCTGCCGTCGACAAGTGGCGACGCTTGCAGTTTTATGTTAACGGCAAACTTTTGACGTTTGACGGCATCCGTTTTTGCCTGCCGCCGACTGCCATCGACATGTGGCGATGGCTGAAGAAGCCTCTGCCGTTCACAACATGCCGTTCGTGTGTTAGAACTCTGACACATACTCTATTTAATCTCTGAATAGGTGGCGGTCGTAATGATATTCCACCCCGATTGAAGAGGCAATTTAATATTTTTAATTGCACTCTGCCTAGCGACGTCTCGATGGATAAAATCTTTGGTAATTATTCTCTTTTGTGAGTTGCCTCGTTTATGGAAATAGTTTATAAGGAATAATTTATATTATTTCTGCCATGTCTGCCTGTTTTTTTTCTGTTTTCACGCATTCTTAGCATCTTATAGAATACGGAAAATTAAAATTATTATTAGCCCCGGTAGAGTTACATAATGTCTATTACAAACATAATGTCGTTTTAGATAATGTTGAAAAACTCTACATCCGTCTACTTTGTTCTTTATTATTTCAGAAACAATAAGCGCAGGGTATTTTTGTAAAACTAGATTCGATAAGAAAATTGTCGACTTCATGCCCAGACTAGTGCGAGTTACTCGTATTATATGGCAACAGACAAAGGTAATGTGAATGCTTTTACTTCAGTAAAACAAAGGGCATACGAGTATGTGAAGTTTTAACGAATGCTTCAGTAACTTGCATTTACATTTACATTGCAAAATGAACATTTTATTATTTAAATCAAAACTTTTAAAGCTCTTTCATTTCATATATTTCAAAACAGAAATCAGTATATAGCACTATTTTATGTACTTTGAATTTTTTAATCACTTTAATTTTTTACAGATAAAAATGTTGCCAACACCAGCCAAGTTCCATTATGTTTTCAATCTCCGAGATTTGTCTCGTATTTGGGAAGGCATTCTCTTTATAAAGAGAGAAGAACTGCCGTCTATAAAGACAGCTCTGAAGTTGTGGTTCCACGAATGCTTGCGAGTTATTTCAGATAGGTACATTTACATGAACTTAAAATGCTATGATAAGGTTTTTATAGATATGACATTTTATTAATTTATGAAAATAGACGATAAAAAACAATTGAATGATTCTACACAGATATCATAAAAAATGTGTAACAAAGAGAAAGTTGAAACTACACAACTCATAATATTTTGGTTTCTCTAGGTTCACTACATTCGACGATAAGGATTGGTTTGTAGCAACGTTTTGGAAAATTGCAGGCCAGGAATTGGCCGATGTAGTCAATGAATTTCCAGAGGGAGAGACTTTCTTTGTTAATTTCCTCCGAGAGCCAGTAGACCCAACTGGAGATGAAGAAGAGGACTTTAGTACTGAAGCGCCTAAAATATATGAAGAACTTCCATCGTTAGTTCAAATGTCTGATATAAGAAATAAAGATTTTATGCAGAGACAAACATATAAATAAATCTGTTTTCAAAACAGGTAACAAAATACTAATTTTGCAAATATTTTCAGATGGGAATTCGTGCTGTTTAAATTAGGGCAATTTCAAGAGCAATTTAACGATCAAATACGAGGTGCTCATCTGGATTTGGTATTTTTCCATGACGCTATGGTGCATTTGTTTATTATTTCTAGGATTATTAATACTCCTAGGTAATTATTATTTTGTTCATTATCATTTTAAGTATATTCTGAAATAACGGAACTTTTAAATTTGGACTTTGCGACATCTATCATGACAAATGATCGATCTTAGCTGAGGCGATGTCTAAGGAAGTTCGCCCAGTCTTCCAGTCAAAATTTTTAAATTAAGTTTGTTTAAGAAATATTATCAAAACAATCATCGCAATATTTTTCTTTACAGAGGAAATGCTTTGCTTGTCGGTGTGGGTGGATCTGGTAAACAAAGTTTAACTAAATTGGCTTCGTACATAGCAAACTTTTCCTTCTATCAAATTACTTTGACTAGGTTGGTTTCCTTTCATTTCAAGTTCTTAATTAAATAATACTTTTTTAATCATTCCTCATATTAATTAACTTTTCAGATCATACAATGTAAATAATTTCATGGAGGATATTAAAATACTATACCGCATAGCTGGCTTACAGGGGCATGGAATAACATTTATTTTTACGGACAATGATATAAAAGATGAACAATTTTTAGAGTTTCTTAATAATATTTTGAGTTCAGGAGAAATTGCTAACCTCTTTGCTAAAGATGAAATGGGTAAGTAATTAAATTTATAATATTTTTTAACAAATCAAATTTATAGTATTATTAATAGATGTTTATGTGTTACATAGATGAAATATTAAACGAGTTAACTCCTATAATGAAGAAAGTTGCACCAAAACGAATTCCAGTACCAGATGTGCTCTATGAATTCTTTATAATGCGTTCACGATCAAATTTGCATGTTGTGTTATGCTTTTCACCGGTAAGATTTACAAACTATCAATATTACTAATAAGTTTATTTAAAAAAGGTGGTATAAATAATAATTAATATTTTGTTAAAAGGTAGGTGAGAAATTCCGAAGCAGAGCGCTCAAGTTTCCCGGTCTTATATCTGGATCGACAATGGATTGGTTCCAAAAGTGGCCGAGAAGCGCCCTCATTGAAGTCGCACATCATTTCTTGTCTGAATTTCCAGTATGTATATTGTATACATAGTATAGTTTTAAGTAAATTCACACCTTTTTTAAATGTGTTTTGAAAGTCAAATAAAATAGTTGAGCTTTGTTTTAATTCCATACTAAATAGAACACTAGGACGACAAAATATGCTTTAAGGGCGTGCATAAAGTTTCGAGCAGATTAGTCAAAAGACTTATCTGAGAAGAAGAAGAAGAAGAAAAACGTTTATTCAATGGCACACAGCCTCACAAGTACAAATGTAATTAAAAACAATTTATACAATACTTACATGCTACAATACTACTACAATACTTACTTACTACAATACTTAAAAATACATATTGAAGTGTGTAGACTGTGAAGCATAATGCCATTAAAAGGGGAAATCACTCGGTGAACATCTGTGACGTAAAAAAGAAAACGTCACAGCACCGATTTTCAGTGATCCCCGAGAGCAATAATTCGTCATAATATATTTTTTAATTGAAGAAAAGAAACGAAATACAATATTAATAGTATAATGTGAAATATAGACATAATAATATACTATAATATATATACACATATACACGTATTATAATATATTACATATAAATGAATTTAATGCATAATACATTAAGTAGAACCACTAAACAGGATTAGGTAAATAGGTAAATAAATATATAAATAAAACAAAGCAATGAAAGTTAAAAAGGATTCTGCTACAATGGGTATATAAACTTACAACCATGGACGTAAACCCAAGAAAAGCATGTTTCGACGAGTGAAAGGCCATCCTAGCTTAAAAGTGATTAGTTGGTAGAAGAGGTTACAATGCAACTAATGCTGATCTAACTGCGTCTGAATAAGATAGTTTTTGTACTTTAGTCTAAACGTTGACAACGATTGAATATTGCGAAACGGAGGCGGCAAGTTATTCCAGCATTTAGTTGCATTGTACTTAAAGCTCCCCCTGAACGCCTGAGTTCGAAACTTATGTAGATACAAGATATACGAAGATGCCCTTGTTTTATATTTTTTGTTTGAATCACGTCCCCACGATAATTTATCATGGAGATACTGAGGTGTAGCTGTTTTCACTATTCCAAACAGTAAGGAGGCAAAATGCATGCGACGTCGATTTTCCATATTCAAAGTCTTCTTTTCTTCGTGTAAGGGATAAATTTACTTATATTTTTTTCTTAGATTGTCTGCTCTCCGGAAACGAAGCAACAGCTTATAGAAATAATGGGAATGGTACAAGATGACGTAGCCGATACTTGCAGCATGTATTATGATAGATTTAGACGGCAGACTCATGTTACACCCAAATCATACCTATCGTTCTTAGAAGGATACAAAGTACTTTATAAAGAAAAACATGTTAACATTGCTGAAATGGCTAGACGGTTTGTAATAAAAATCATAAATGTAATAAAATTCATGTTTCAGTGACATAATTTGGCTGAACACATTGGCGTTAATTGTTGTTTTTTTTTTGCTTATTTTAGAATGACCACTGGTCTAGATAAGTTAGTAGAAGCAGCAGCAAGTGTTGATGAACTTAAAAAAGAGTTGGAAATAAAAGATCAGGAAATTAAAGAAGCGACTGCAGCCGCTGAAGAGGTAATATTTTACGCAAGCGATTTGAGAATTTTTAACGATGGATTTATTTAAATTTAAAATTTATAGTTTTTATTTATTTCATCCTTATTCTTTGAGGATTCAAAACAAATTTTTAAACACGTCCGCTTTATGGATCGAAAAAAATTTAAGAGACCTTTACTAAACGTATTTGTGACGATGAGAATACCTTCAGGTATTAGCAGCAGTAGCTGAATCTCAAGCGGCAGCAGAAGTTGTAAAAGCAGAAGTGTTAGCTGTAAAGGATCGAGCTGTAAAACTGGTTAGCGTTATCGCAGCTGAAACTGCGGTGGCTGAAGAGAAGTTAGCGGCTGCTAAACCAGCGCTGGATGCTGCGGAGGCTGCTTTATTGGTAAGTTCCGATGATGCAATGATTAGAAAAAAAGAGATAACATAATTATTTTAGATGTGTTTTGCTTATCTTATCTGTTAGTTATGTAAACGTTACTTAACAAATAATTTACGGAAATTTACGCCAAAAAGTGTGAAATAGACTGTCAGGATATTATCAGCAAGCAGTGAAAAGCTTTTTACGTAGTAGTAAAAGTTGTTTAGTTTTATTTTTTAAATTAGTTACAATAAATAATTTAACGAGGAATCCAACGTCGTTACGACATTCCGGAACAATTCTTTGTGTCCTTTACTTGTGAATAGAAAAATTTTAATTATTAAAATATTTTTTATCCTGTAATCATTTAATCTTTTCGTCCAAATTATAGACCATTAACGCCGCTGATATAGCGACGGTGAGAAAGTTGGGAAAACCGCCTTATCTAATTACACTCATTATGGACGCTGTAATTATTTTGTTCAGAAAAAGAATTGATCCCATAAAACCTGATCCGGAAAAAGAATTTTTAATGGCCTCTTGGGCAGAATCTTTGAAGGTAAACTTATAAAAATATAAAACTTTTTTTATCAGAGTAGACTAAAAACTAAAAAAGTTAATTTTAGGTTATGGCGGATTCGAGGTTTTTAAATAACTTAAAGTTTTATCCGAAAGATGAAATTAATGCTGAAATGGTTGATTTGCTGCAGCCATATTTTAACTTCAGGTAAAATATAAAATCTCAGTCTAAACCAAAATATCGACTGCTTGTATGAAGTCTCTAACATTTTGAAAAACAAATATTAAATTTAATATAAATTAATTTATAAATTTCTTAATGATTTCTTTAGCCAGTACACATTTGAAGCAGCCAAAATAGCTTGCGGAAATGTTGCCGGTCTGATTTCATGGACCATTGCGATGGCTCAATTTTATGCAGTGAATAAAGATGTTTTACCCTTGAAGGCAAATTTAGCCATTATGCAGGGAAAATATCAAGCTGCGAAAAAGGAGCTAGAGGCTGCTGAAGCACAATTAGAAGCAAAAGAGGTTTGTGATTATGCTATTAAAGTACTACTGATTAAAGTCAGTAATATTAATGGCTATTACTACTCCTATGGGTACTTTGAATGGATTTCATTTTGTTTATAAATTAAGAATGTTAAGTTAGATATGAACGTTACCTAAAATTGTGCTAAAATATACATTACCAGCTGTGCCCCGTAGTTTTACTCGCATTGCTCTGCTCCTACTTTTCTTAGCGTGACGATAAGCCTTCCTCGATAAGTGGACTATCTAACTGTGAAGTAATTTATGTAGTCGAACTCGTGGTTCCTGAGATTAGCGCGTTAAAGCACGCAAACAAAGAAACAAACTCTTCAGCTTTATAATTATAATTTTATGAGTAACACATTTTCAGCGTGAACTAAGAGACGTGCAACAGCGATTTGACGAAGCAATGACGTTGAAACAAGCGGTGTTAGACGACGCAGCTAAATGCCAACAGAAGATGGACGCCGCGACTGCTCTTATAAATGGCTTGAGCGGGGAAAGGGTGCGGTGGACTGAACAATCTGCGTTGTTTAAATCGGAAATTGAACGATTGGTCGGTGATATTGTTCTTCTTACAGGGTGAGTTGGGATTATATTATTAGTGTTTACTTTTTTTTTTCAACCGACTTCTAGAAAGGAGGAGGTTCTCAATTCGACTGCATTTCTTTTTCGTGTTTGTTGTCTCAGAACTTTTGACTGTGTGAACATATTTTGATGTTGCTTTTTTATTGAAAACTGGTACAAGCAGTGCATTTAAATTTGGTCTAGAACCTCGTCTACCTTAGAAAGTGGCTGAGTTTTAATTTTTAATTAATTAAAAAATAATTATTACCTATCATGTGTTAAGTTTAGAAAGTATAGTGGCGTGGTTAATATATAACTTTATATTTTAAGCTCGTGTTTACCTCTCATTACCTCGCTATGGGATGTTTGCATACAATTTTCCATCACTTTAATTTTATTTTATTCAAGTCTTGTTTAGATTGTATAGTGGCGTGTTGATTATAGGTACTTGACTTACTTTTAGCAAATGTGCACTTGACACTATACATTTCCATTCCTTTTTATCCCTTTAATCAAGTCTAGTATATTATGACAAAAAGTGACCTACATCCTTTCTTAGGTTCACCCAATTCAGTTATAAAAATGTAGGTAGTCAAATCTGTTAATAGACATGAAATTTTATATTTTTCCTGAGCATTTTCGCTAATCAGACAAAGGTCTTCCGCAATTCGAACATAAGGAAAGTCATTTTCTTCCGAGGGATGTGGGAACCAATTTATATTTACAGCCGATGCATATAGTTTATTTATAGAAGAGCATACAAAATCCGTCTATCAATATGTACGATGAAGACAGTCTGATCGCTTTGATGAGCGCTTGTTATGCAAATTGTGATCATGCATGCGGATACATGCTTATGGTTCAGCTCAAATTGGATAGACCATTGTGTATAGGATAGTTCCGTTATAGAGCAACATAATGTATAATAATTATTATAGAGTACCTCTGTACTCTGTACCTATGTACAGAGTACAGAGGCAGATGCTTTGATAAGGAGTATATAAGATGAAAAGATTGCTAATTCATCTCGATCCTTATTACCCGATTGATTTAATAATATTATATTTTCTTTTTAAATATGATGAGAGATCATAGTTTGTTGTATGTGTGTTAGTAAATTGTATATACCTATAAGCAATGTTCGTCTTTGACACAAATTGGATGTCTATTATTTATTTGTAATTTAATTTAATTTTATTAAATATTTAGGTTCTTATCATACTCGGGACCGTTTAATCAAGAGTTCCGTTCCCTGTTAATAAGCAATTGGTTGACCGAATTGCTTCGAAGAAAGATACCCGTATCAATGAATTTAAATATAACTGAACAACTCACGGATACAGCTACGGTAAAAATCTTAATATCTGCTATTTATAAGAGTACTAAAACAATCATATAGGTACTATATAACTGAGAAAAATATGTATTTGAAAGACAATGCACTTCCTAAGTAATACAAATCTTTTCCCGACAATGTTGATGTATAGAATAAAATTAGTTAGACTTCTTCGTGTAAATAAATATAATTTACACAGCATGCAGTATATATTAACTTTGCTCTCTAAATTAAAACAATATAAATGTTTAAAAGTATCATTTAGTAAGCATTAAAATTAAGTCTTTTAATATACCTAGATTGGTGATTGGAATTTATGTGGTCTGCCAACCGATGAGCTGTCCATTCAAAATGGTATCATTGTAACGAAAGCGGCAAGATTCCCGCTGTTAATAGACCCACAAACTCAAGGAAAGAATTGGATAAAGAACATGGAGAAATATAACGATTTGATTGTTACTACTCTAAATCATAAGTATTTCAGGTAAACTAAGCAGTAAAAATATTTATAAATAAATATGTCTGCACAGTTTACATCGTAACTAGCTGAGCGAAGCTTTTAGAATGATCGTTTTACCAATCGTTTGTTTTTTTGTAAATACATTACTCATATACTTACTTACTGGATGTAATTTTCTTACACAATCTTTTTATGCTTTTAATGTATTCCAGAAATCACATTGAAGATTGCGTATCTTTAGCTAGACCACTACTTATCGAGGATGTTGCGGAGGAACTTGATCCTGCGTTAGATAATATTTTGGAGAGGAACTATATAAAAATTGGTTCTTCATATAAAGTAAATATTTCGTCTTTGTATAATTACTATGAAATGAAAGCATGAAAGTGCTGTATCCATTGGAAATTAAAATAACAAAACCTTTATATAGGTGAAATTGGGAGACAAAGAAATAGATGTAATGGCAGGACATAAGATTTACATAACAACAAAGCTGCCGAATCCTGCTTATACGCCAGAAATATCGGCGCGAACTTCCATCATTGATTTTACCGTCACAATGCAAGGTAACATGACATTTATTGTACAATGTTCAGAGCTCAATCTCTTCCAGAATTTCGAAGATGAGTAAGAATTGGGTTTGTAATCTTTACCAAAAATTGTGAGTGAGCGAGTTTAATAAGCATTTTTATACTGGAATTAAATACTGCATTTAATTATTTCATCAGGTCTGGAAGATCAGCTATTAGGTCGTGTTATTTTGACTGAGAAAGCTGAAATGGAAGCTGAACGTACACAATTGATAATGGACGTAACAGCCAATAGACGAAAAATGCAAGAACTCGAGGCGAATTTGCTCCACAAACTGACCACTATACAGGGATCTCTAGTGGAAGATGTGTCACTAATTCAAGTGCTGAATATTACTAAAGCTACAGCTACGGAGGTACGGTTGCTTATTACACATAACTTTTTTGGTCCGGTCATTTCTGAATTGAAAAGTTTAAAAAACACAAAAATTGCACATTTTTTTAAGTGTCAGTCTGTTTGTATGATGTACGATGAAGTTTATTTCTCTTTAAAATAATTGCAAAATCAGTAGAGATTAAGGATATTTCAAATTGATTGGATGGATTAAATCATGGAGGGTGAATTTATTCACACAAATTATCACGAATTTTTTTTACACTTTAAAAACTTTTGACATTTATATTTGCAATTTAACAGATAAATTTATTGCAAATTGCATATCAATTTCAAATTTTAGGTGCGAGAAAAACTAGACGGTGCAAAGGAAACAGAATTAAAGATAAACGCGGCTCGCGAGGAATTCCGTCCCGTAGCGACCCGAGGTTCTGTCCTCTATTTCCTTATTTGCAACATGTCGCTTGTCTGTAACATGTATCAGACCTCGTTGGCTCAGTTCTTGGAGAGATTCGATATATCTATGGAGAGATCACCGCAGAGTCCGATCACGTTTAAGAGGATCGCCTTTATTATTGATTATTTGGTGAGTGTTATTCGGGTGAATTGCTTTACTGGTGGTCGATGGCATAAGATGTTTGTAGGATGGGACCGGTGTACTTAGGGAGGAATCGAAATAGGTTGGTGACAACCATGATGTAGTACAATTTTGACGAGTTTAAGTTTAAAAAAATCGGTTTAATTAAAAAATGTATGCGTGTACTAGAGTACACAGTACACACGTAAGAAGTGAAACTTCTTTATGACCTTAAAAATCACGAGTATGGCGTAACGCAAAAATGTCACGCGTACGGCGTAACGCAAAAATGTCACGCGTACGGCGTAACGCAAAAATGTTACACTAAATTTTTGTCCTACCCCGATAAAGAAGTTTCACTTCAAAAATTGAGATTGCTTGACCTTTAACATCATTGTGATAATGAAGAGCCCCGTATTTTTTATGGATGCCAAAGCTAATCAAACTATTTTACCGTTTAAATGAAACCAATTAAGACAAAATACTCACACTAATAAATGTTATATTTATTTCTAGACATATGACGTATGGAAGTATATAAGCAGAGGTTTCTACGAGAAGCATAAATATCTATTTACATTGCTTTTAACTTTAAAAATTGATTTACAAAAGGAGTACATAACTTACGATGAATTCCAAACATTTATCAAAGGTATCTCATTAATTAATTTACTATGCTTTAATATTAACAATAGATTTGATGTCGTATTTTCATCAAGTTTCGTTAAGGAAAGTAAAATAATTAATCGAATTTCTAAGGTGGTGCTGCATTAGATTTGAATGCTTGTCCTCCAAAACCTTTCAAGTGGGTGACGGACATGTCTTGGCTAAACTTGGTACAGTTATCGAATCTTCGACAGTTCACAAATATTTTGAATCAAGTGTGTAATAATGAGAAGGGTTGGAAAAACTGGTAATTGAGATTATTGCTCGTTGTTTTCGAATCTTCTAATGTTTTTTGTTTTGATAATATATTTGTATCCCTTACAATTCTTTATATATAAAAATAATGTGTAATTTGGAAACTAGCTATCAGTAATTCTGTGCAATCATATTTCTAGTATTACGCAATTTGTTGAATTCATTTTCACACATAATAATTAATTAGGATGCTCTTTAACATTAGCCATTGCCATAATTCAAAGGTTAATAGAAAAAAAACAACTTAATACGAAGTAATTTATTGAAGGTTCGATAAGGAAGCTCCTGAAGATGAGCCATTACCTGATGGCTTACACACGCTAGACGTGTTCAGAAAATTACTAGTCGTGCGAGCTTGGTGTCCGGATCGAACGCTGGCGCAGAGTTTGTGAGTCCTATCTTTTATATTTGAATAATTTGGACTTTTTCCTTATTATTTCATGCAAATGCACCAATCATGTTATGTAAATATTAATTAAAAAATGGCCGATATAATAAGTGTAATGCAGAATAAAGTCAGTTCATGATGTAAAGTTATATAAGCAGTAATTTAACATTTTATATTACGTTATCATTTAACTTTTACAGGAAATACGTAATTAGCTCTATGGGCGCAAGGTTTTCGGAAGCCGTAATAGTGAACTACGAAGTGAGTTTTTCTTTATTTTTAATTTTTGTTGTATTTATACCAAAAAAGTACTAAGCCACACAAATGTTTACAGAATATGGTCTTAGAATCTCGTCCATTAGTTCCGTTGATTGGTTTCTTAGCGATGGGATCGGATCCTACGCCTTCTATTGAAACTACTGCGAAGAGATTGGAGTGTCTGTGCTCGTCTATATCTATGGGACAGGGACAAGAAGTGCATGCTAGGAAACTTATTGATAGAGGTCTTAAAGAGGTATTAATAATAAATTTTAGGTCTAAGTGATAATTGTGACACGTACCTATTGAAAAATAATCACTGGACACCGAACAACTCCCTGTAAAGTTTTTCAATTCTGTTTCTTTATTTTTAAAGATTCAGAAATAACGTTTAATCCATATTATATGATATTATGATGACTTTTTACTTTCTATCATAACAAATCAAATTGTTTGCATATAAAAGGGCTTATGGGTGTTGCTGCAAAATTGCCATTTAGGGTTGGAATACATGGTAGAAATCATGGAGCAGTTTGCAGAACTTGAAAAGGAGCCTGAAAAAGTACATGAGACCTTCAGGTAAAGTTCATATCCATTTTCATATCAAATCAAATCAAATTAATCGAATAAACTTCTTGATATTGTTCTTGTATTCCAGATTATGGATTACAACAGAGCCTCATGATAAATTCCCAATTACTCTGTTGCAAATGGCGATTAAATATACATGTGAACCACCGTCAGGTAAACATTTTATATTTGATTTTATCATCATCATCATTATCAGCCTACATTTGTCCACTGCTGGACATAGGCCTCAGTCATGGCACGCCACTGAGCCCGGTCGTTCGCTCGTTGCCGCCAGTTATGCCCAGCAACCCTGCGGATGTCGTCACTCCACCTTGTAGCAGGGCGTCCTACGCTACGTTTGCCGAGCCGCGGTCTCCACTCTAAGACATGTGTGCCCCAGCGGTTGTCCGTTCTGCGGCACATATGACCGGCCCACTGCCACTTCAGCTTGCTAATCCGGTGAGCTATGTCGGTAACTTTCGTTCTCTGGCGAATAACTTCGTTCCGGACCTGGTCCCTCAGAGAAATACCGAGCATAGCTCTCTCCATAGCTCGCTGAGCGACTTTAAGTTGGTGGACCAGTCGTATTGTCAGTGTCCACGTCTCGGCTCCGTAGGTCATAACTGGTAGGACGCACTGATTGAAAACCTTTGTCTTAAGGCACTGTGGTAATGACGATGAGAAGACTCGTCGGAGTTTACCAAATGCCGCCCAACCCAGCTGTATCCGCCTGTTGATCTCACCATCGAAATTGTTCTTACCTAGTTGGAGCATTTGCCCTAGGTATACATACTCTTGAACAATTTCTAGGCGGACTCCGTTTATTACAATCGGCTCCGGTAAAATACGGTCGTTAATCATGATCTTTGTTTTGTCTGTGTTCATGCGGAGACCGATTCGTAAGGAGGACACAGCTAGGTCGTTCAACATCTGTTTTAGTTCCTGCAGCGATTCAGCCATAATGACAATGTCATCAGCAAATCGTAAGTGTGAGATGTACTGCCCGTTGATATTGATGCCTCGCCCATTCCAATTCAGCGCCCGAAACATATCCTCTAACGCGTTGGTGAACAATTTCGGTGAAATAACGTCGCCTTGTCTCACCCCTCGCCGTAGTTGAATATGCTTGGTACGCTGGTTTTGGATGTGGACGGACATGGTTGCGGCATCGTACAGAGATCTCAACACTTCGATATATCTCCAGTCAACCTGGCAGCGCTGCAAGGAATCCAGAACAGACCAAGTCTCGATGCAGTCGAAGGCTTTCTCATAGTCCACAAAAGCAATGCACAGGGGCTGATTGTACTCTTCTGTTTTCTGTACAATCTGCCGCACAGTGTGGATGTGGTCTATGGTACTGTAACCGCTGCGAAACCCAGCCTGCTCCGGAGGTTGAAACTCGTCGAGTCTTCGCGCAAGACGGTTAGTGATGACCCTTGAGAACAACTTGTAGATGTGGCTCAAAAGCGATATGGGCCTGTAGTTCTTTAAAAGGGTTTTATCCCCTTTTTTAAAGAACAGCACCACGACGCTTTCGCTCCACACCCTCGGAGTTCTCCCAGTAAAGAGAACAGAGTTAAACAGGTCCCGTAGTTCTTTTAGGACAGGAGCTCCACCTGCCTTTATAAGCTCCGTGGTTATTCCGTCCTCTCCCGGGGCTTTTCCATTTTTAAGTTGCCTTAGGGCCAACTCCAACTCGTCTAGGCTGATTTCGGGAAGCTCATCGGTGTAATGGCGAGTTAAGGTGGATCTGGGATCCTTATTTGATGGTGTCGGCTTGGGTGTTTGTGAGGTGTACAAGCGGCCATAAAAGTGTTCAACCTCCGCGAGAATCTCCGGTCCCGATGTCAGGACGCTCCCAGTGGATGTGGTCAGCTTTGTCAGATAGGACCTATCAAGGTTTTGCGCGAACACTTTCGATCCACGATTTTGCTCAATTGCTTTTTCAACTGCAAGAGTGTTGTAGGATCTAAGGTCGCGCCGAACCATCTTAAATATTTTCTTATTTAGTGTCCTTTGAGATGACAAAGCTGATTGTGGGTTATCGCGTCGCTCGTTCATCAAGGCCAGAGTCTCCCGCGAAAGTTTTGACTTTTTGCCGGTGGGTTTTATTTTGAATAAACCCGTGCCCTCGTCCCTGAGAATTCCAGTAACTTGTTGAAGTTTCTGATCAACGTTGTTCGTGGGTTCCAAGGAAGCGAATCTATTGCTCAGTTTAAGCTGAAAAACTTCAGGTTCAGCAAGAGTTTGAAGTATACTGGGCCGGAGTATTGACCTTATCAATCGGTTCCTTTCTAACTTGCAATTGATATTCAGAGTGCCTCTAAGGTAGCGGTGATCACTGCCGGTATTAACCCTTGTGATCACTGAAACATCTCTGAATATGCGTTTCTTATCCGTAATGATAAAGTCAATCTCGTTTCGGGTCCTGCCATCGGGGCTTTGCCAGGTCCACTTCCTTTGGGGCTGTTTCTTGAAGAAAGAGTTCATTAAATACAGACCCTCTTTTTCGAGGAAGTTGACCAGCATATGACCCCTCTGGTTCCTGACTCCAAAACCGTGTGGTCCTATCGCCGATTCGCTGCATCTTTGTTTTCCCACTTTAGCGTTGAAGTCCCCCATCACCACATTGAAGTGTGCCTTTTTGGTGTTATGCAAGGCATTGGAAACATCTTCGTATAGTCTTTCGACCTCTTCATCAGAGTGTGCCGAAGTTGGTGCGTAAACCTGTATTACCTTAAGGCTATACCTCTTGGAGATTTTGATTATGAGGTACGCAACTCTAGGCGACACACTTGAAATTTCAACAATGTTGGGACGGAGGACTTTGTTGACCAGAAACCCAATACCACCTTCAGAGAGACGCTGTCCTTCTCTAAAATACATAATATGACCCGATTCAAGAGTTATGGTGTCCTCTCCCTCTCTTCGGACTTCACATAAACCGAGAATATGCCACTTTATACTTCTTAACTCCTCCTCGAGCTGCACAAGGTGTTCATCGAGCCGTAACGTGCGTCCGTTGTACGTTGCAAGGGTCAGTTGGATTTGGCGGCCTACCGTAACCCGGGGATTCTTCGCACCCCCTGTTCTACCGTTACCACGACCGCCGCCGTAGCCGGGAATAGTAGAACTACCGGGAACTGGGGGCCGTGGTTGGGAATAGCTTGCCATAATTGGTAGATGCCCATAGTCGCCACGCTGGGCATGCGGGTTGGCGACCGCAGTGCATAACATTTCGAAACAGCAATGCTGCTGCCCATTGCTGTCCTGTTAGATTTTGTTATGCTGTTTTGGATGGTTATACCGCCATCAGTCGGTCGTCAGAGCCTCGTCCGTTGTTCAACAGGATGCACCGCGGGAAGGTGAGGTTGACTATTGGAGCACTGAGGTGTTGTTGTGCTCCCTTACATCCCTTTGATTTTATTATTAACCTTTTTTTTAATTACCTTATCATATCGTATTCAAGCCTTCATGAATGGTTTTTAAATCTCATACTATTAACAGGGACAATTCGTGATATGTGTGTTAGAAATATAAAATTTTCTAAAGGAACTATTATTTGATAATATTTAGGCACTATAATTTGCAGGTATCAAAGCTGGATTAATGCGAACATATGACTCGATGAGTCAAGATTTCCTGGACTATAGCGACAGTCCGTTCTACTTACCTTTGATTTATACCATATCGTTCTTACATACCGTGGTGCAAGAGAGACGAAAGTTTGGTCCTTTAGGATGGAATATTCCATATGAATTCAATTCTGCCGATTGGTTAGCTTCGTGCATGTTTGTGCAGAACCATTTAGATATTCTAGAACCTGGTCAGAATGTCAGTTGGACTACTGTCAGGTATGTTTTCAGCTTTCAGTCTTGTGAATTCCTGTTTTTAGTTACCAGACCAAGACATTTTTTCTTCACCGGGAATCGAACTTAGAGTCCCTCGATTCAACGCTTGTGCGTTAATCACTGTATCAAGGAGGCGGCTTTCACTATCTTTTAATTCTGTATTTTCTTCATATATTCAATATAAGTGGCTTTCGGAATTGTTTGTATTTCTAGCGATATTATCTCATGAATAGTGAGGGGGATGTATCTACAACTATAATTTATTGCAGATACATGATATCTGCGGTGCAATATGGCGGCCGAGTAACAGACGATTACGATAACCGTCTGTTAAGCACATTCACTAGGGTTTGGTTCACAGACCAACTGTTTGAAGAGGATTTCCAGTTCTACAAGAACTATGGAATTTTGAAATTCAAGAACATTCCGGAATATTTGGAAGAGATTGACAAGATGAAGACGGTTGACCCACCGCAAGCTTATGGATTACATACTAATGCAGATATCACGTAATTTATTTACTTTTTGCAACTAAGTACTGAATACAAAAAAAAAAGTAAAGATAATATTATTTGTTTAAACTTTTAACTTTTTGTTTAAACATTTATTATTGTTATTGTAATAATTCTATCAGGTATCAGCGCAATAAAACCCAGGAATTGCTGGACACAATTCTATCAATCCAACCAAAAGAATCTAGCTCCGGTGGCGGGGAAACCAGAGAAGCATCTGTGTATAGACAGAGTAAGGAAATGCTTGAAAAGGTCCCACCGAACTTTGATCCACATGAAGTTAAGGAAAGGTAAGGTTTTATGTGGTAAAAAAAGAATACGAGTTTTAAAAAGTAATTGAAGAGAGTTTTGATTGTTTTGAATCTTATATGTCAAAATATACCATGTAACAAATTTGCTCTATAGCTTTGTATCGAAAGAACTTAATACTGTTTATAAAAATTAGTAAAGAGTGTGTTTTTCTTTAGATTGAGATATTATGGTATGTTGAACTCGATGGTGATATTTTTACGTCAAGAGATTGACCGCATGCAAAAGGTGATTACATTAGTGAGGACTACGTTAAAAGACTTACTTCTTGCTATCGACGGAACTATTATTATGAATGAAGTAAGTGGAATAACATTGAAAAAGTTGGTGATTAGTTATAGACTTATAGCTGATAATATAAATTTTATAAAAATTTTCTCGACGTTTATTGAGTTCTCTAAAGTGCTCTCAGAGCCAGTCTATGTCAAGTAAAGATTCATTCGATTAGTATTTATCAAGTTTTTTTAAATTTGAGCTTTTCCGGTTATAAGTTGATCGTAGGATGCAAAAACCTATATTTTTATATAGATGTGCCGTGAAGTGAATACGGAAGCATTGTTTTAATATTTTTTGTGTAATCTTCAAGTATGTAATAGAATTACATTAAATTAATTTTCTCCAGAATCTACGTGATTCCTTGGATAATATTTACGACGCGAAGGTCCCTAACATATGGCTGAAAAGTTCTTGGTCGTCTTCAACGTTGGGTTTCTGGTTTACGGAATTTCTGGAAAGAAATATACAGTTCTCCACTTGGTGCTTTCAAGCAAGACCCTTCTCATTTTGGATGACAGGATTCTTCAATCCCCAAGGTTATACAACAAGAATAATACATCATGTCTTAGATTTTTATATTAGTTACAGAATATTTTGACAGTTACATTTTTTTACCATAAACACTTCGATAAAGAACTGAATTATTATAACAAGATAAAGGAGTAGAATTAATGAGTAAATAATTTTTAAAGGATTTTTGACGGCCATGCGTCAAGAAGTAACGCGAGCGCATAAAGGCTGGGCTTTAGATATGGTTGCACTGCATAATGACGTAACAAAGTCTCTCTATGAAGAAATAAAGGCACCACCACCGGTTAGCATTAATTACATATTTTAAATATGCTTGTATAATAGAATACATGTTTTCTTCATATTTTATGGCAAATGATCTCATATTATCTCCGACATTTGATAAGGAAAGAGTGCAAACATTTTCTTATAGTATAATTTGACAAAATATTTTTATCAGGCGCTTAAAAATAAGATGAATATTATAAGGCTTAAGTTATGATATCAGGCCAAGTTATGACTGCTAACCTTTACATGTTTTTTAATTAAATAAAATGTTATACTGCCTAGAACTATCAAGTGTATCTCATCACAAATAAATATGTAGTAAAGTATGTAAATAATTAAAAGGCGATTTGATTTCTGCTGTTGAAATATTTGTACACTACCTACCTACTTAAATACATTTGTTACTTTTATTACAAGACAATTATATAGGTACCATAACCACCTAAACTATTATTTGGTATAACAGGAAGGGGTGTATGTACACGGTCTTTTCCTTGACGGTGCTGGTTGGGATAGGCGCAATTTGCGACTTTGCGAGTCGACATTAAAAGTGTTGTATACTGCGCTGCCGGTTGTACACATTTATGCCATTAACTCCACGGCGCCTAAAGATCCTAAGCTCTATCAGGTAAGAAAATATCATACTTAAAGGTATCTAGATTGTAATTATGCTTTTGGAAAAATTCCAAACCCAAAACGTTAAGTATGTTGCTTATCAAAACTGTGTCGGCCCTTGTTTTTAACGTATTTGTATCGTTTTCTTTCCCCTTGATATTAATAACTAATTTACTTGTGTTGATTTTCTTAAATTAATCTATTTTTTAATAATAATTTTTTGATATAATCCATTTTCTCATTAAATTTACTATTAAGTATAATGTATATTTAAAAAATCTGGAATTTTTTCTTTCCCAATTTTGCACAGGAGGCTTATTATCCTATTAAAGTATTTTAAGATGACTCTAATTAATATGAATTACTTTTTAGTGTCCAGTATATAAGAAACCCAGAAGAACAGACTTGACATTCATAACTCCTCTATGGCTGACGACGATTAAAAATCCGGACCATTGGATTTTACGAGGCGTTGCTATTTTGTGTGATATCAAATAGCTCCGTAAATTATATCTTTTCGATATAGCTTCAGGAAAATATGATAATACTTTTGAAAGTGTTTTAAAGCTTCACGCGTCCTACGTACATTGTTTGCTCGTAACTAAATCAGTATGTTATAGTTGGACGCGTGAGGGGTTAATCGTGTTAATGTTATTTTTGTTTTTATATTACTTTGTTAGTAGTTTAGTAGAGTTTAAAATAAATAAACGAGACACATATTTTAAAACGATATTTATTTTCATTAAAGATACGGAAGCATCCAGAGGTATTGCAATAAATTATTTACAATTCCATTAATTAAACTTTAACAATACTGCATTGCGTCCTTTACAATATAATATATACAGAATCACACAACAGGGATACAACGATGTCTTAAAATAATACTAATTCCAGTGTGGAAACAAGACAGAGCTATCTAGGTTGTATAGCGCCATCACTTTCCCACACTGGAAATAAGACTGCTTTAAGACATCATAGTAACCAGGAGTTGGTTTTGTTCAGCGTCTGTTGAGATTAATGAATGGCTTTTTACAAAACTATCTGTAACTTTCGAGTAGTTAGAGACTTGGAATTAATTGACGATAACAATTCAATGGACGGAGCTGCTTCGCTGAATTTGTTTCGTAAGTTTTAGTGGTTCGAGTAGGTGTTAGTTTCTTTTGCGTCTATATTAAAATATACACTGTGTAATTTCTACCAAAAATTATTAATTTTTGATGGTATTATTTTTTTTTTGGGTTTGTTCACATCTAATCTTAAATCTTACTAGTTCAAATTATTCTTTATGCTAATTACTAATTACTGGTAGTTTTGAGGCTGTGTGACACTCGATCCACTAAAATTTCATTGAAATATTTTCTATATACTACAAGTTTTTTATACTAGATACAATCAAGGCAATGCTTCGTTTAATTATCTATGCTATTGAGATAATTTTCGGTTTTGTCATTTCATCTTTATAATATAATAATAAGATTTAATACACATTCTTTTATCGTTGTATAATGTAGCTGTCGCATCGAAAAACGATGAACATTTTTACAAATCAGTCTTGTATTGCTGGCTTGATAATAATGATGTTTACAATCACGCTCTGTGTCTAAGATTTTTTTGAATATATTTATGTTCAAAATACTACGAAAGATTAAGAGCTAAGTAGACGTAGCATTGTTAACCTGTATCACAATATACAGATACATACAGTAAGGAAACTTCATACAAAATGTTCGAAATGGCTCCCCCCCCCATCAAGCGTGTTTACGAGGGTATTGAGGGGGATCGATAGTAGCGGGTGACACATCCACAGATTTTGAATGACAAAGATACATAGTATCATGGACGTATAAAAAAGACGGACGCCGTATTACGAACAAACAACGTGAAGCCACCATAGTAAGCTAGCGATCGTGTAAAGACAATAAACACGCACACACTCTCACCATAGTAAGCTAGTCGGCCGCCATTACGTCGTGAACTACCGACTGATTAACTGCGTCACTGTTTCACAAAAAATATTTAAAATGCCGTCTTGCGTGGTTAAATGGTGTCGCAACAGTACAATTTTAAATAACAAAACACAAGGGATTACATTCCACAGGGAAGCAAGTTATTTCTTTTATGTTTTAATGACAAAATTATTACGGCAAAATTTATAGAAAAAAATACAGCCGCCATTGTCATCAGGACAGCTGTTGCCATGGCAACATGGCACACACACATGGATGTTTCGCCGCCATTACTAGGCTTCACTCAATGTTTAGGCGATATACCGTCCGTCTTTTTTTATACGTCCATGCATAGTATAGAAAAAAGTTTAAAGTGATGTCAATTCACATTAAATAAATATCGATTGTTTCAGTTTGTAGCCCTTTCAATAAATATATTTGTAAATACCGTATCTGACTACAAGTTAAAAAGAGACTATTTTTTAATTTCTATAGATATGGCAGCATGAGTTTTAAATTATGTTGACATATTTCCACCAAAATGATAGCTACAAATAGTCACTATTAGGAGTCCAGTCTGTTTAAAGATCGCATCTATTTTTTACGCAATCTAGAAGAGCACAAAAATCTAAAAAAATGGAAACCTTAAAAAAATCTTGTTTAAATTTATGTGCATAATTACGTAAATATTAGGGAAGAAAAAGATAGATATTATAATTATTGTATTTTTATCGATACGTGACTTTACCACTTTGTCAAGCACTAAGCCTGTCAAACTATTTTCTTTTTCATCCTAAAACAAAAAGGTGGAGGTTCTATGCTCGTATAATAATAATTTTAATTTATTTTTGCATATTTTGTGTTTTTTAATTTAATTTAATTTATCGTTTTAAAAATAATTTAGTAGGTATACCTACATACAAGTATTGTAAATTCTGGTTTAAAAGAATTATTGAATATATGTATAATACAAATATCAAGCATCCATACTAATATTATGCGAAAGTAACTCTGTCTGTCTGTCTGTTACTCAATCACGCCTTAACTACTGAACCAATTTGCATGAAATTTGGTATATAGATATTTTGATACCCGAGAAAGGACATAGGCTACTTTTTACCCCGGGAAATAGGATAGGTTTTATCCCGGAAATCCCACGGGAACGGGAACTATGCGGGTTTTTCTTTGACTGCGCGGGCGAAGCTGCGGGTGGAAAGCTATTTATAAATAATTTAGGTACATTAAAAAGCCTTTGGCGTCCATAACAAAACAAACTTTCGAAATATAGCACTGATAAAAACGTATTTACCAAGGTGTATTAATTCGGATTGTTTCTTCTTGTAAATTCATATTTAGGCTACACCATTTTGTTATTTTAACGGGTTTTTATCTCAAAATTACCACAAAATCAACTGTGAAAAAAAAGCAAACAGAAATATACAGGCCGAATTGATAACCTCCTCCTTTATTTTTGAAGTCGGTTAAATATCAAAAAGGTAACAGCCCTATAGCTATAATTGTGCTTATGTCATAATTTCATCGCAGGGGCTTAGTTTCCTAACTGTATGTACGTAGTATATATCTGTCAACTGTGCCTGTATGGTGATTTTTTTCTTACAGAATAAGGATTTAAATATTACTCACATTATGACTAAAACTTTGGCAGTATTTGTAGGTACAAACATTAGCAAATTTTATTAATCAGTCTATAATGTGTAAAGTGAGGCCTAAGTGTAAAACGATCGATTCTTCAAAATAATATTAAGAAAAATATACACAAAATGGAAATATCGAGATCTAGCAATTCTATTGATATACATTATTAATCTGAGAAGAACTTTTTACTACTTGGATTGTATAATGTTTCTTAGACATAAATATTACATACAGTCTTCTATTCACAGTTTATAAGGCTAATGTTAATACTAAAGCTTAATATATATTTTAATGCATGATCATAGTATGAGTAAAGCATGTTATAGTTCATTGTGTAAATGAAGGATATACTAAATACTTAAAAGTATCTAGAAAACATAACATCATAATGAAGCTAGTCGTTGCAGCAACGAATAAGAATAGCGTAGTACTACGTACTTTATAACATGTAACGAACATAGCCCGGTATTATAGAAATAGCCGTCCAATGTCACTGAAAATACTTAAGGTATAATTACATATCAATATTAAATTAAATTATGATCTGTTTTAAATCGAAGTCCATTAACTTCGTAATAACAAGAAAAACCGGATAGTAACAATATTTATGACAGACTATTTCTATTTTACTCAGGAAATTTACGTAATAACTAATTTAAATTAATGTGACGCCTTTGGCTTAACGATAAAATGAATATTATTGCACTTAATAACAGTAAGTTTCTTTGGAGGTGTCGGTTTCTTGAACATCGAATCATTTAGTATCGCCCCGAAATATCCCAAGAGGCTCAACAGATCTTGACCTAGGAGCTCTGAAAAGATTTTTAGTTTAAAGTAAATGCCAAACTAAATTAAAATAATTAATACATTAAACTATTAAAATATGATGATACCTTCTTCGTGAAAGCGTCAGTTCAATTTTTCCTTCTTTAACTTGTTTAAAAAGTGTTATTGCTCCGGCGTGACTTAAACCCCGTGTTGCCACGTTGTTTACTGATAATATTTCATCGCCTGCAAATAAATAATTTATACAATTTCATTTTCTTAAAATCTCAGTTGTTATATTTAAAAAAAAATATTAGTTAAGGTTTTTACCTTCATATACGGTTCCTTTATCAGCAGCTTGTCCGTTAGGGAAAACGGTTTTGACAAAAATACCCATTTGGCCCTTTGGTGAATCAGTCCCTCCGACGATACTAAATCCGAGGCTTTTGTGGCCAGGACCTTTCCAAAACTCTACTTTATGTACTGTATTATTTGAATATTGTGGAGTGTCTTGATGAATGACAGGTTTATATTCTTGCTGACGGGATACATGGTTACCATAATTAGGAGAACATCGTTGCGATCCCACTCTGCTAAAATATCGACTGCGGCTGCTACTTCTGAGTTGTTCTGGTATGCTTTCGAAGGATCTATTTTGATACAGTCTCGGTACATTTTTTATATAGTGAGATGAATTTTCTTTTATTTCATTTGATTCGTTTTCGTTACATGCTGTCACAGGTTGTGGCTTCGTACTATGAAGAGATATAGGTCGATAGTTTGGATTATTTCTGGGACTCGGCGATGAACGCATAGATACTTCAATATTTGTTATGTTTTGTAAAGATGGGTGCAAAGGCGTAAAACAATTTCGTTCTAGTAATTTTTCATCGTCACTTTTTTGATTTGATAGCGATTGCCTATTATTAACTTGAACTTCACATTTTTGTTGGGATTCATTTTCAAAATGTTGCGCTTGTCTGTTATCCAAACCATTATGGACGTAAAACTTATTTTCACTTGGAAAATGAGTTTCAATAGTAATTTGATTGGTAGGTGTCGGTTTGTGTATTGTTTGTGAAATTATGTCAGGTGGAACATTAGCGGCATTATTTTGGGACGAAGGATTTTCATTTGGATGATTGTTAATGATGCGACTCAATGTGATTGGATTAATCTCATCGTGGGCCATCACCAAATCAACTTGATATCTTTGAAATAGTGCCCCCTCTTCTAGATCAGCTTCCGTTGAACATGAATTAACAATATGTTGAACTTCCTTCAGAGATGATAAGCCTCTTAGCACTTTATTATTTACACTAACTATTTCATCTCCTATTCGAAGACGCCCATCTCTATGGGCTATACCATCAAAGTCAAGTTTAACGACGATGTAGCGAATTTCAAAATTTGAGCCACTTTTATCAAAGTCCACTCTATGTTGGGCTAGGTATACTCCCAAGCTTTCGTCTAATCGTGTTTTGATAAGCCTTATTTTTCTAAAACGTTTTGTACACGGACCTCTACCAAGTATGTCCTTCTCTAAAATTCTGTGAATCCCCGACTCATTATCTGATGAATTATTTTCACATAAATTTGGAGTTGATGAATGTTCGAAAGAGACTAATTGCGATTGCAAAAAGTTAATTTTTCTTGTTTGGACTCGTTCATCTAAAGTTATCGTTTTGTAAACGAAGGGCATCTTTTTAGATACATTCTTTTTTGGTAAAGGAGGAGGTTTAGCATCACTATAGTCAATGGTTATTTGTTGATTTGAAATATTCTTCGTATATTTACTAGTTGCTTCGCTTTGAGTTTCAAATTCATAAGGATGACTTTTATCAATGGGGAAAAGAGCACAAGGTGTTGAACTTCTTCTAGCAGGCACTTGAACTCTGCTTACATTTATTTTGTGGTTAAGACTTAATTGTCTGGAAAAATTTCCATAATTACCATCCCTGTTAATAGTTCCACATCCATTGGATAAATGATTCGAATATCCTGGGGGAGAATGATTACTGTATTCATCAGTAGGCCGTCCATCACTGTCATATCCAGATTCATTCGAACTGATATAATTACTTAGTCGGTGGGCTTGTAGAATTTCGCGATGTATACTTTGAGTCGATGAGGCCAACTCTTGAGCAGAACCAAGAATAGAATTGTATTCATAAACAGGAAGACTATTTCTATTTCGTGGAATTAGCATCGGGTCATAATCTATCGGTGGTCGATGTGAAATCATAGAAGATCTTCTTGGAACATCCTCTATCCGTCGATAAGGGTAAGGTGTTCCTTCGCATTCGTTTATACTTCGAATAGAATTTCTTGATGAATCAAGGTCGTTTCTCGGAGTAGAATTATTATTATTATAAACGCTGTTTTCATGGACGGAAATATTATCACTGCTTCTGTACCTCTCTTCTGATCGTGAATTATTTAAATACATTCTTTCTTTTCTAAATTTTGGAGATTTTCTATCTATTCTTTCCGAGAAGCTTTGTCTCATAGAAATAGATCTATGTTGAGATGCAATGCTATTCTCTTCTGGCAAAACAGACAGCTTTGACCTTAAAAAGGCATAGGGAAAGTTTGGTTTTTTGTTAGAAGTATTATTTTGATGACCATCTAATTTAGGTATATTATCACAACTTATAGCTTTAGTAGAGGAGTTAGCAAATTTTTCTTCCGAATGTAAATTATTTTTCTGTTTAGTTGGAGAGTTTTTGTTCTCATTATTAGTATTTTGCAGATCTATATCATCTGAAGGATCGTCAGCTTTAATATAAGTTGACAAATGAGATGTAGAACAGCTCCGATATAAAGAAGGTCCATTTGTATAATTGACTGGTGTTTTAGGTGTATTAAGTGATTGCGTTTTTGATGTGTTTAACATACCCGTTGAACCCATTCTATGAAAGAAAGACTTAAAAGGACTCGGCGATCTATCTCTTGAACCACTTCTTATTGATTCTGTATCACTATCTTTTTTTAATGATGCCGAATCTGAAGTACTACGACCCATTTTCCAATTTTGTTTTTTCTTATACTGCCCGGTTATCACTGATGACTCCCCATTTGTAGAGGAATTGTCATCTGCCTCTTTGGGCTCTTTTTTCAACATATCTAGTTTCTTTCCCATACGGCGACCCCACGTTGCGAAAACTGAAAAAAATTATGAATTTTAATCTAACATTTGAATTCTACGTAAGTCAAGATATATCAGACAATAAGGAATAGTGATCTACCTTTTTTCATCTCTTTCACGTCTTCCTCCATGACCATGGCTGGGAGTGCGGTGACGAGCGTGAAATCGTGCGGGGCTGGCCCGGCGGCGACGTCTCGGCGTGGAGACGGTGTCGCGGCAGCCTGCGGCTCGGTCACTTCCCTGCGCTTCGGCCCACGGAAGAGGCGCATGATGACCGATCACGCAACCATCGCGTCACACCGCACGCACTACTTACTCTGCAATTAAACATAAGCTTATTAATTTTAAACTTATGATATTAATACACGCATCTATAACTGGTTCGTTATATGTATTATCATACTTTTCTTTCAGGATTGCGTGTGCCATTTCACGGTAAGTGTGTTAATATGTTTGAGGAACTAATTACTAATACCGCTACTTGTCTGGTTAAACAGAAGAAGAGCTAATGAAAAACTATTGTACATTAACATTTCTTATAATCTATCTATACGCAGAACAGTTCGTAATATTCCAGGTATAAATTGCATTATACATTAAACGCTTTTATCATTATGTTAAAACGCAATTATGCAAAATTTAGTTATCAAGTATTACTCAATGTGAGTACTCGATACATGATCGTGGTATTATGTTACGTTTTGCAAGGCGTATACTGAACTTGTTTGCACGCAACGTATGGCATAAACATGTAAATATGCCTCTTGCTTTAGTTTTATTAAGGACACTTAATAAACGCAATGGTGAACGCTTTTTGAACTGGGTTACATTAATAATAGAGATAGCTTTAGGAAGATCTTGCGCTAGCGGACGTCCCGCCTACTCTGCAATAATAAACAGCAATAAGTAATAAGTAATTTACTTGCAAGGAAATGATTTAACTGTTAAGAACTGGACGTGAAACGGTAAGATAGTAGGATGAGGATTGTGAACAGGTGTCATTAAGCGATACTACATGACGGATATTCGTAGATACTATAATTAGATGAGACAACAATTATAGCTTTAAGTACATATTTATGTTCACTTATCGGAACTGCCGTGTAACTTATAATGATAATTGTTAGTATGGGCGGAAGTCTGTGACTGCTGTCCAGACATTAGTATTATGCATTGCTGACTGGAGATAAAAGGCATTAATTTTACAATTTCTTTAACTGCAATTAAAATGTAAGAGAAGTTTTTCTTTAAACATAATAAGTCTAATCTATAATAAATCTACATCTAATTACAAAAATGATTTATGTTGTATGCAATCATCTTTCGCTACTTATTTGGTTTGCGTTTATTGTCTTTATATCCTTCAATACGAATTACCCTAAGGAATTACCTATGATTGTATAACTTGAATAAATTTCGTAATTACTAGTAAATACATTTTGGAAGGATATATTCATTAAACGCCTATTACTTATACATCTTCCTAACGGATACGGATATAAATTTTAGTTATCGATTAAATCGTTTAAGATCCGCTAGTTTATAGTTATCAAAGACAAAGTATAGAGATTTGGAATATTCATCTAGATAGGTACACAAAGCATGCGAATACCGGACTCGCTTCTTCAAGCAAATTCAATCGACTTCCGCAAAGTTTTCTATTTTTAATGGTCCTAAGTCATGTCCATTTGTTTCTTACAATTCAAATATGCTGGCCAGACTTTGAATTGAAATTTATAGCGTTATATCCACATCTATCTAGCCTGCGTTATATGTATTTTAATTCTGAATTACCTTTCCTATTCTAAAGTATACACATAGTATAAATAACCACAGATTTTTAGTCATATTTAAAGTAGACTGGATAATTCACGCAACGCCATTTAGTTCCAAACCAAGTAAAGCTCCTGTAATGTAAACTAGAGAACTGATAAAAATACGTAAATGTTTTTATTAGAATTCTTACATGCTTAATGATACATTACACAGATCGAACATCCAAAAACACAATGTTCATCATATTTTTGTTGGGGATAAAGTTTACGAAGGGCTTAGCGAATCCCTGGACCCCGTTGCAATTATCAGGGTCACTAGCCACTGCGCCGTTGGGTCGTAAAATGATTTCGGATGTATGATGTGTATGATTTAATGGAAAAGGGACCAATACGTATATAATAAAACCGCGGGTATGAGTCGCAAAAACAAAACCATTATTATTCGGCGTCTCTACATGAGTTTAAATAAAAATATTTATGGCACGTCCCGTACAGGAAGTAAGCTGTTCCGGTGTAAGAGGGGATAAATATAAAATTCTAAAATGACTAATGGCATTCGCTTAACGGTTATCGTTGGCTCATCAAACATTGAAATTAAATCGAGTGGGTCGTAAGCCTGTAGGCGCCAAGGATATTTTGAATGAAACATCAAAGAGAATGCCATCAACCATATTTAGTTCCTGTTAGGATGATATTATAATGATCTTGTAAAAAATAATTTGGCTCAATTAGCGTGATTAGCAATATAAAGTGCTCTGATAATAACAGACGCTGAGATGAATGTTTTATCAAAAGCTTTAAAAGTAGGTATCGCGGTTACATTAATGCACCCTACATTTAAAAAATGTTAAATTATGAGGTAAATTGCTGCAGTAAGTACTAGTAAGTAGTAGTCGTAATGGTGATATTTTAGATTATTAATTCGAAGTGGTTATTATAAGACGAATAACGATAGTAATGCCAAATAGTATTTAATTCATTTGAGTCAGAATTAAATTTCTTAAAAAAATTAAAAAGTAGAGCCATTCTAACATTCAGTTTTAATTTCTATAGAGCTTTTATGTGTGGACTACTTCTGTTTTTAATATATATTAGATACTATCCAAGGATTATAATAATTAAAATTGTTTAATGTATTTTATGTGTTGTGAAATGTTTTGCTCAGTATTTTGTGCGTGTATATAATAAGGGCTACTGTAATTATAAACTACATGAAGCGGCATGGTAGCTAACTCTTCATTCTACGTATATTCTATATGTAGTCAAGCTGCATTCCTCTTATATTAGTCTCTAGGTACATAAATAATGCACAAGAATAATTTCCATTCTGTTACAGGGCAATAGCTAACCATAAATATGTAACTTTTCTGAGCAAATTTAGAATGGGACGTTTTGTTTAGTTTAAGTTTTCTATGTATCAACATGATTAATTTGTATTCTGTTTGTGTAAGGAAGAAATAAACGAAACAGGTTAATTTCAACATTGTTAAAAAGTTTTTAAGGGTTCGTGTTATTTATTTATTTAAGTGTAATTTTAATAGGTTTTTACCAACTACTTACGACAAATGGGTTGCCAGTATTTTTTAATAAAACGCATACAGAAAGAATGAAGGTAAGGACGGAAAGAACTGGGAAGGGTTTAGTGTATACCTTGAGTGCAGTATTATGGTATAGTTGTGTTGTGCATAGCTATTCGTAAGGCTATTCGTTACTCATTATTTTGAGGTATCGTTTATTTGCACGTCTAAATTAATAACTGAGATTGCTGTACTTACTCGTGGTGGTTAATGGTTAAAATCAAACCGGACCCGAATATTTAAGATAGTCTTATTATTTCAACTTTATTTTTTCAAACAAACACAAGCAAAATGATTGCTTGTATTAAAATTATTATTATTATTGTAATAGTCCTTAATAAACCATGTAGGCTAATGCGTCGGCGATATATCCTTGTCCTTCATTTTTTCAATTCTATTATAATAGGTGTAATATATGTAAGTTGCATAATACTTAGTAGTAGGCGTAGAATTAATAATATTCATATATTAGAAACAAATGACTGTTGACATGTGACTTTACGCCTGATTAACGAACCAATGTGAATACGCGCGTTTGACTAATTTTATATATGTAAAATTGAGACAGCTGAAACAAAGCAATATAAATTATAATATTATAATTTATATTTTATAGTCGAAGTCGTGTTAATAAGTTGAAAAGATTTAATGAAAGGTTCTAGCGGTTGCCATATCTATTGCATTCTGATATTAATTTGTGGTATACGATCACTTGCACGTGACAATTCACATGTAGATGTTAATTAAATGCCATTCCTCAGAACCGTGTCAACGAATAACGTAATTTGATACATTTCTCATGTTAAAATAACGAAACATGCCAGTTCGTCATTTCTAGATTACCCCACACTTAAAATTCCTAGCGGTGGAGGATAGGAATACCTACCATGCAAGCCATTCCTGAAGACGATTTGTATACGAAGTTAGTAATTACGAACGTTCTTCTTAATGATGCTGGCATACAGTCGAGCAAAAGTACGTTTATGTAAGTAGATGCTTATTTCCCTACCGTTATTAATTTAATCAACATAGCAATGGGAATGTCCTTTGATATTATAATACGCTTACGTTTGATTATTTCCTCGTTCCTTAATAATATCCAACGTCACCTCAATTTGTGGAATCTATGATAATGCTAACAGGTGGTAAAAAATGTTTTGCTCTGTTGGTTGCTTGTAAACTGTTAGATTTGAACCAAAAAACTGTAGTTACGTGTTCTGCTGATGTAGTCCATAGCAGTATACTCGGGTATTTTTATCGTATACATAGCATTTGAAACACGCGAAATGATATTTGTTGGTGAGTTACTTGCGTAGAACAGGTTGGCGGTTGATTAATCAGTTAAAGCTCTTCAAAAACGAAGTAGAAGCTTTGGCAATCAAGTATTACCTAACATGTTTACATACAGAAGCTTTGTTTTGATGTGTTTGTGTTAGTGGCAATGTGTACGCAGTAAGTCCCGCGTTTGACGGGCATTGACATCGAGTCGCGACTCGCGAGGCAGGTGCGCGTTGCTAACTAATATACCTAAGCACGAGTGTTCTTTGCTAATAGCCAACTCACGAATAACCAAGATGCTGGTTATATCGCATGCAGATATTTCTAAGAATGCTCTCCTTCTTTTTGTTCGCGTATCATTCATTACGTGTGCAGAATGCGTGAGTAATATCCTTATACATTTAACACTAGCACTTATTTTATTGCTTGGTTACAGGTATTCTTTTAATACGTGCCTATGGCTAGCTGCTCTACTCTAAGATAATGAGGAGATGTATATTTCAATGAGTTTGAAAAGCTGCGCGACAGAAAAGTACTACATTGTACCAGTTCTAATATTTTGTTAATTCTTTGTGTTATAATATATTATCATTTATTTAATACCAGTTACCTAGCGACTTGATAGTGTCAATAATATTTTATCTCAGCGTGAAGTTAATTGAAACACTTTAAATCGTAAACAGTAGATTTAATACAACGTCCAATCAACATTTATCACAAACTTAGCCTTATTTTCGTTGTCGCTCGATACCTTATTCTGTTTAAAGTAAAATGGAACAGAGAACGGTCCGACGGTGAGCGAGCTACAAAAAGGTTAATTTGTAATTGTAATGTGGATTAGAAACACCGTGTACGAGAATACTCAATACGAGTGTAAACATATGACCTAGGAACATTATTTATAAATGCAGTGCGATAACTCACCTCATGCCAAGAATGCTCATGGAGCAGACGGACGGCGGCGTGCGCAGGCAACGCTTGACTGAAATAAGAAATAAAACACTTTTCAATAACTGACGTTTTTACTTTCTATCTAGTTTATAACGTTATCTGATAATTAATTCTAGAGTTCTGAAGAATCAGATAGTTAATCTTATATCTGCAGGATATATGCTGTGCTTAACATTTTAATGCGTGGGGCTTATACAAAGCTGTGGTAAATTTTCTTAAGTTAATAAAATTTTAATATGTGGATATTTTAAACTACGAATCATATCAGATTACTCTTTTCATGCTTTAATAAACAATATTACTCAGTGACAAGAAACATAATATTGCTCGAACTTTTCAATAAAAACCTTATTTTTTGCAAAATTTAATAAAAAACAAGTTAACATAATAATTTTACCAAATAAATTAGGTAATTGTTCCCTCATTATGATAGCGGCAACTTTTTGCTGGTCATTAAGTGTTATTATAATAACCATAATATAACCGCGTAATAGGTGTTAATAGAAGTTGGTTTTTATAATGCAAGCGGCACGAAGGGATCGGAAACATAAAAATTCCATCACGTACAAAATTTATCGCCATCCATAGCAGGACAATAGGGCGGCGTCGAAAGAGTGGCTAATGGTAATGGCATCATGGCTCAGCCGCTCACCATGACATGCAAATAAAGCTGTACCAGTGTTACGTGATGTAGAGATTTTGGTAGTATTGTCGAAAATATCGAAACTCTCTCTTATGTGTGATAGATTTCAATTTCTCCAGTTATTTTGCAATGAGTTAGTAAATTCTATGCTATCCTATCATTGGTGGAGGTTTTTAATCGGGATGGTTTTAAGCTCTAGCTGATGTAATTGCAAAAAAGATAATAAAGAAAATAAAAGAATAAATATTAGGTACAAGTTTTATAATAGATTAATTATAATCCTCTTTCTTCAAACTGCTTACAAAACTAGATACTTACTGTCAATTATGTGTTAAAGTGTTAAACTAATAATAATTTATTTTTAGTACAAATAATATAACAATAGGTAGAACATTATCTTAACATATATAAATCTCGTGTCACAATGTTTGTCCTCAATGGACTCCTAAACCACTGAACCGATTATAATAAAATTCGCACACCATGTGCAGTTCGATCCAACTTGAGAGATAGGATAGTTTAAACATGTAGGTACCACGGGCGAAGCCGGGGCGGACCGCTAGTATTCATATAAAAAGAGTTTGACGAAGCAAACACATCTTGAAATAAATAAGTTTTCAGCCGGCAGAGATATTCGCGTAGAATAGGAATAAAAAGTATCGCATCTGTGACGATCTCCGGTACTTATACATTTTTATTTGCGCAAAAATTACTTACGATATTTTGTTGTTCAGTTGTATTCTGTTAAAGTTTCAGGTAGATAAACCAACAAACAAATGAAAATATTTTGTATCCATTATTAATTTTAATACATTACAAGTTGCAGTTCACATAAATAAAAATTTTCACAAAAGTATTGATGCACGTTATGGCATTGTAATTGGTCTGAAATAAATATTCTTGATGCTTTTTTCAACTTCAATCCTTTATTGTCTATTAAAGCAAATAAATTCCAATAAAATCTTTAACTATTTTGCTTAGATAATATTTGTTTACTTAATACTTAATAGTAACAAAAAATATTTCACAAATATTTGTATAAAAACACTGACCTTCCATTCACATTGATTTTCAAGTATTGCGAAAATCTATATAACTTTTCATTCTCAATTCAGTTTAATTTGTATTTGGCCAATACCAGACACAATATACTACATTTTTTTAAGATTTACAGGTTTGTAGCTCTATATTTCATAATTTTAACCGTAATTCTGTACGGGAATAAAATCTAACTTAGGTCCTAAAGTTACATTAGATTTTATTTCCGTGTTAGTGACTATAAATTATATTATCTATCCAGTTTTCTCATAATATGAAGATACTTGAAATAATGGGAACAACATATTTCTCGAATAGGGTTTAACCTCACATAAGTCATCGTTATTATAGCAAAATACATACGTTTGAAATATGTTTAAACAATAAATATCACTGTAAATGCTAAGAGATCAGTATTTATTGCCTTATTAAAATATCGATTGTAAGAGGAAAAACAAAAATCCTGAAAGGTAATTTGGATGGATAATTTACGAGATGCGTAGGTACGTACATATATTTAAGATAATTATTATACATAATTCTGTTCTTGTGATTTAACTATAACTTAAAATGCGATATACCTACTTATCATGCTAGGTTTTTTCTTCTGGTATCTCGATTGTAGGAACTTATTGATCATATTGGTGGTTATAATGTTTCGGTTTTCATTCGTTAATTAGGTATTGTACTTTTTGTGGTAGTTGGCTTTTAAATTAACAATACCTTATAATTTAATTAATTAAAATAATTATATTACTACACTTTCAAAAACCGTACTACAGCGACCCCGTATTCAGACTGTCCATGACCATGAATTACGTTGTTATTCGGTTTTGTAATAAAATGACATTCAGCCGACATGACGCGTTAAAATAAGTTATTTAGATATGAATGTAATCAATTTGGGCATAAAGAAAGGGTATCGTGAGCACTGTGCCGGTAATTTGTCGCTTGTACTGTTAAGCGAACAATTTATAAGCATGTGGGCGGGAGGAGAGCGCACGCGCATCGTAGGCGGACACAGCCATTGACGAGAAATGCGCGAGTGCTTCCACCTACACCAAAATGTGGCTTTTATGATCTCCTACAATCGTATTTTAATAAAACTCTAACACTTTTACTGCAGCGTTGCCTTGAAAGTAAACACTGACAGCTCATGTATACAGTTTGTAAACAATTGTTTTTATTGGAGGCAATATTTCCGATATTGGGAAAGTTTTATTGCTCTAGCTTTTGTTGTTTCAGGAAATATACGTGACTTGAGAATTCCTTCCGATTTTGTTGTGATAGATTTCACAACGTACACAAAGTAATGAGAATATATATCTCAATCGTTCATTCAACGGTATTTTAGGTTGAACAGTAAGTTTGCTCAGCGCGAATCGTAGTAAGTTAATCAAATACGTCAACATGGTAGACATTTATTGCGGCTAATAAAATAAACTCGATCGGCTCCAGCAATATTATCTTGAAATGTTTCCTGCCACAAAATTAGATCTTAACCAGATCGTGATTCAGGATAATTACGGATGCGTTAATAAGTAATTCATTCAATAAGTATTTCTTATTAATTTTATGGTTAACAATTTGCTCTATCGTGATGCGGAGTTATGCGTGTTCTTTATTGTCTTTATTTATAGCGATCATTTGCGGTGAAATGAAATTGTAATGTTACAAGAGAAGTAGATCGGATCATGATACATTAGGCTCATCCGGAACTCGCTCTTATGATTTGTTTCACGTGTTACGAGAATTCGTCGATTCAAGCAATTATTATTTTAGCAGTTCGTTACGCCTCTTGGCCGCGCTATAAACTAAGTTATTTCATTAATTAAATATGAAACTAATTAAACTTTTTAACGAAACACCATTAATTAATTATTATTATTTATCATCTCAGGATTTTTGGTTTGTTAGTTTTGTTCGGTTAACGGATTTGAGTTTACCACACTTCTTTGTGTTTAATAACTGTCTTCCTTATTATTAATGTTATTGTTGTCGGGCAAAATTGATTATGTAACCTGTAAATAACTGAAATTAAGTCGTAAAAGGTACTTTTTTAATTGCTTTCTTTTGTGTTATGTTGATCATAAAAACCCAACGACCGTAAAAAAGAGCAACAGAACAAAATTAGTATACATTCATTTAAAATATAATCTGCCACATCGACACATCTGGAGCTGATTACGATCTGGTAAGTGTTCGTTCAAACTTGGAGATATTGTAAACGTTTTATAACCTTAAAAATGTTCTCTGGTCTCATGTAATATTTTCTTTCGTTTTAAAACATTAATAAATTTTAACCTTTGGAAAGTTGGTCTGTAATGATAATTTTTGCTGCCGATTATTATGGCCGGCGCCATCGAATTTTTACTTTATTCGATCCTTCTTAGAATAAACGAAAAAAGCGTTTCTTTTTATTTCCAAAGCAGCACGTGATAAACAACAATCGATGTTGTTGACAATCTTTGACTAATCAGGCACGACAAATTGGATTAGAGAAAGGAAAAGAAAAAAATGGTTGCCTGTAAAGTCGGTTTTACGGGCGAAGATTTTACGTGACAACGTCTTTTTCTCGATCATAGTTGAGTGGGAGAGAGACGCAAGGCATTCGGCGGGCCTC
>CAJQZM010034110.1:0-23538 GCA_907164665.1 Colias nastes
GCGTCACCCTTTTTAAAAATAGCCTTGAGGCTGTTCTTCCGTCATACATATTACATAGGTAGGTACCTATTATTTAAAATTTCTCTTAGTATTCGGGATTTAAACAAAAGTAGGGAAAAATCAAGAAGAAGAACAATTTCATAAAATATAGAGAAATATAAAAATTAAAAGAGCGGTAAGGGACTAGGGAGAGCTAGCTTTGATGGTAGAGCCGAAATTCAATGGCGCCATTTGAACGAGACCTTTTTTTAATCTTTATTCCTAGTATTTAGTGATTTCAATTACTTTCTGTTGTTTACTTACAAGATTATGAACAAAATTCACGGTTCAATGCATTGTTCAATCAAACTAAGGGTGTTATCTTTTGGCGATTCTTACGACATTTTGCCTAGTAGCTTCGTTCCACTCTCCCCAGATCTGACACTGAGTTAAAGTCTAAAATAAATAAACAACTACATATATTGAACGCTTAGGTACTTTTAAAATCTTTCCACTAAAGATTGTTTATGTAATCAAGTTACATAAAGCTATTATAATTTATCAAACAATATCGCAAGCATATTAAAAATCAAGATATAATGCTGTTCTTTCGACCTTAGGAAGACAAAAACTTAATTATATATCTATGATGACTTGCACAAATAAAGCCTCATCATTTTGCAAAAACAAAAAACATATAATATCTAAGTATCCATCTAACTACTTAGTTAAGTTTTTTAAGCATAGATTTATTGGATTCAAGCCGTCTTTTGCACTAAATACGAAAGTAACTTCGTCTGTCTGTCTCTACGTCACGCCAAAACCACTGAAACAATTTGGATGAAAACTAGATAGTAGACCAGAGAAAGAACATAGAAAAGTTTTTATCACGAAAATCCCACGGGAGCGGAAACTATACGGGTTTTCCTTTGAAGACGTGGGCGAAGTCGAAAAGATGATCGTCGATTTGAATTTTATTTATTAATCAAGTTTCGACATTTCATTGTGATACCAAAACCTTAATATCATTTTCTGTACAACTCACTTTCTTCCAAAATTTTAAAATCAGCCTCTTTTTGCGCCAACGTCCTGCTCGCATACTCATTCCAACGAGAGCTGATTACCATTGAGATAGCTTCAGTTTACACCAAACATAGATTGGAATTATCTCGACGTATAAGTCATTCGATTAAAGTCACACTCAAATTGGCTCATCCGTTTGAAACTGGTCCCGATTCAAAAGGTCATTATATAAATTAACATCCCTCATTTACCTCGGGGTTAAAAAAGGATCTAATACAAACTTGTTTTATTACAGGCAGCATTTCTATAACGCTAGGCTATAGGTAGGTACGTACGCCTACTTCCTACATCCTTTCATATAAATTTGGTACCTACCTATTTTATTTTTTACACGAAGGGGATCATTATTAGGTAACCTCAATAATAAAAACCAAAACATTAATGAACTAAAAATATAAATGCTGAATGCAGGTAATATCATCTAAGAATATCATAATAGATCGCAACTTCGCAGACATGTAATGAATCGCGACTTATGTCAGGAAACTTATAAACTCAATAATTTATGTACCTACATGCATCTAGCCTATAAATAAACGAAGGAAACATACAATGTTCACTCTAGAATACTCAAATGACTTGATACAACCCAACTCTTAGCCACCGTTTCTCTTCGACGTTTCTACTTATCCACGTTAATAGACCTCAAAGGGCTCGGAATAAACACGTTCGTGAACGAAACTCATAAACGGTGAACTCATCGTTTGTAGTTATTCACAGATTTCTCTCTTATGTAAAACATAAACAATGGTGTTTAGACTGATGCACGTTGCACGCTACTGGCTGGCTCGTAAGAGCTTTCGTTGAATTCATCGATTACCGACATTTTAGGTAATATAAATGATGTGATCTATGTGAATTTTCTAAACTATAGAATGTAGAACTATTTCAGTAATTGCTATGATAAAAATCATTATTTAAATCATTTGTCCAAGAAGAGTTTTAGATATATATTGGTGGCTGATGAGATAAATTACCTATTGATATTGACGCCTCTTCTATATAGCACGCTAATTAGAGCTATTCCTATAACTCAGCAGCGTTTAATAAGCCCTTGTTTATTGGATATTAATTGATGCACGAAACAAATGTGATATCTGGCCTTGTCATATTCTAGAATATATACTTTGTTGCAGTGGAATACTAAAATAATTCAATACAGGGAACGGCTAGTATCATGCAACTGTTAAATTGCAGCATAGTTTTTTTATTTACCTGTAACACTTCCCACAACATTTTCTGGTTCCCCAAATTATTCATGTCCAGTTAATTTGCTTATGTAAGGGATTAATTTAACTTGAAAATTTGCTCTACTATGATGATCTCAGTAAAATCTGACTTTTCACCTGTTTCTGATGGCTGAGTACTTAGTTAACACCTATTATCATAGTTTATCTCAACTTAATCTAATATACCTAGAGCTTGAGTACTTTAAAACTTTTTCTATGTGTATATAATTTTGAGATATATTTGGGTTCCATAACTCTTCAAATATTTTATTCACCTACCATGAATATTTTCGTTCATTACAAATATTAAATTTTATTTTGTATGATAGTATAAATACTAAAAAGTGCCTATAGTAAATTATATTTTTAATACAATGAGTGAGGTGAACAAATAATGATTTAAAGCCTCGTATTTCTCATACCCCGTAACATTTTATCATAGTCAAATCAATTTTAGACTTCTGTTAATAAATTCTTAACGTTCCTATTCGGGGTAATAAATTAGGGCAATTGTTCGTTAAGATAAGACAAGATAATATGTCTAGTTGTAATTTTAAAAAGGTCATGTTACTAAATATAACTCTACGTTGAGTGTTGACCTAGTGAAATCCGAAAATAAACCTACGCCCGTTATAGAGGTAATCAAAAGGTGAAGGAAGCTAAATGAAAAAGTGGATAATATACCTAGAGGTGAAGGTTTTTGTCCTATAACACAGAGTCAAAGATTTCTTGAGGTCGAAAGATAAAACAAAAATTAACTCTATGAATTATGTAATGTTTTGAAATAATGAGTGTATTCAAATAAAAAATAAAGTCACCTGAATTACATACGTATAGGTATTTGCTATTGAAATACTTATATGCCTAAATATTTAAGTAGGTAGTTATAAAAGTTCCTATCCGACAGTTACTTTAAAAAAAGATGTAGCAAGTGTTGAATCATTTTTCTTACTAGTAGCATTTTGTTATAAATAGTAAGGAGCATTGCTATTTTCTCATCCTCTGTAGTTATCATATTGATATCGTTGAACAAATATGTTCAAGTTTAAACAACAGATAAAACATGTCATGTCAACCGTTTATAATAGGAAGCTAATTTTGTAATAACCTAAATGCTCTAAAGCAATTCCCAAATACGTCTGGTGGCGCCAGAACTTGTCAGTGACGAGCTTATCATTGAATTGAGTTGAGTTCGCAGACGAGATAGCCTTAAGTTGGCACAATTTACACGTATTCTGTATTATTTTCTTATTTTTGTGATAATAACTATCAGTACACATTTTAAAATATCAGTACGGAAGTTCTACCTGATAAACTTTCGTTTACATATTACTTATATTATATCCTGTAGATCATGAACACGATTTCTTCGTTCGATTACATTACAAAGTTGCGTACAATTTATTACCTACCTTATACTTTATTACGCTACCAACTTAGCTTTGCAATATTAAATGCTTGAATTATACCTACCGGAATTTTTGCACAATATAACGCCATTGGCGCTAGTGTTAATGATAACATTTATTATTGATCTAATAATTAGTTGGGAATTAATTGTGCATATATACTTAATTGACGTTCAGCGCCAGACGACACACTTATACAGCAATTAATTCTCATTAACATGTAAACACGTAAAGGACTTCATCCGTCAATAAAATGTCACCGTGTTTGTAAATAGCGTAACTATATTAAGCTCTACAATGATTGCAAAGAATATGGTATTTATAGCCGGAGTCAGTGACTCGTACTCTGTCTAGTAGACAGCGACTGTCACTGACCTTCGCTTTTTCGCAGCGGGATATTCCATCTCATTGTTTACGCAACACATAATACAGAATGAAGGATGTATCTATCGATCTGCAAAGACAAAAAGGACACAAAAAACTTATTGGTCTTCCGATATCATTTGATCATTACTTAACTTAACAGTCAATCTTGCTAGTGTTCTTAGAATGATAGTAAATCATTATAATTTTTTATTATAAAAAGCCATACCTACCTTTGTCGGCTGTGGGAATAAAGTCTAGTTTCTCTAATATGCTTAATTGTTTGCACTCACTATTCTTCGTTATAAGAATCCGCCATACATACATTCAACTTTTATCACTATTATTAAATGTTATTAATTTTTTAATTAAGTGTTATTACAATCAGAGATAAGCTATCTTAAAGACGTGTTAAAATTTATTAGGTAGGTATGTTTATATTCTTTCTATAAAATGCATAAACAGAGCTATCTTTGACCAATAATGTTTTCATGTAAACTCTACATCATAAACAACATAAGAAGTATAAAAAGATAAGTAAAAATATATAAAGATTGTTGTTATCATTCAACCTCAGAGACGATAAGTAGGTACAAATAAAGCTTTAGAAGATAAAAAATTTTAACAACTAAGTACCTATATAGCCTGTCTTGGTGATCCAACTCACATCCAACTTCTCGTATATATTCAAATGTTATGTACGCATAGGTATATCTTATATGTTCATCTACTTACTTAAATCAATAATTGATCGAATTGTAATCACTCTTCGATTCAATACTTATGCTATTACCTACCTATGCATAGTGAATAGGTACATTTACTATAATATAACAAAAACATGCCTTTACAGTTTTAACTATTATACGAAGATGGTATGCAATTTTTGGGTAAGTAATGACTAATGAACAATGCTTGCAGAATCGAAATCAGGACCCCTCTATTAAATTCGCTAACCAATGTGCCAATGAGTCTAATAATGATAATAATTAACAATCGAGTTAATCAGATTTTTTTCTAGTCATGTTATTGTTTTTACTAAAAACTCATTCATGAATGTGATAGTTACCTAAACGTGGTTACCTACTGGTTGAGCTATGGTCAATGGTTTATCAGTTTAATTAGAATTACAAATAAAAGACTCATTTAAAGGTCATTCATGTTAAGAATGCTTGTTTTGTTATCAGAATGCCAAAATGTTAAGAATGATTATTAAAATATAACTTTTTGTAAACATATGTATAGATTATAGGTACCTAGGCACAACAGTACCTACCTACTTACTCAACTATTAGGCACAGTATTAGGTTAGATTTTAGCAATGCTAACATTATACCTTTCTGCATTGTAAATAAACACCACCTATAGTTAGATACTTACTTAATTTATTAAAATTAAAAATATATAAACCTTTATGTTTATTTACATATCCATAGCATGTATCTAGGAGATACATCTACGAATAACGGTTGCGGTGAGATAGAGAAAGTCAAAGGATTATATCAAAGGTAAGAAATAGAAGGTGCAACATGATATCGATAGCGTAATTCTAGCGTGCGTCATAACCTTCCCGACATACAAGATGCGCTGTCATTCGCGACATCGCATCCAGATCAATTTAAAATAAATAGCTCAACGATTAAAACGTAGGTATAAGAGTATAAACAAAGGTAAATATTACGATTCACAACTCCCAAACGGTGTATGAGTGATAACGTACCAGTGTGAGAAAAAGAGTTGTAACTTTCGGGTGGATTTTTAGTTGTGATTCGGGCGGTTCACGGCGCGGGGCGTGGCGGGTGTGCGCGCGCCGCCCATCGTCTTTTAAAAGCGAGTGCGGCGCCCGCGCCGTTGACAGCGTGAGCAGCGCCACTGAACGACGCTCGAGCGTGTACGGTGCGACACGACTGCGACAGGACGACTGCGCTCGCCAACCAGCGCCCGTGCGACAAAACAAGAAAGTGTCTCAAATAACGCCTACAACTGGTTCCCAAGGTGAGTTTCTCTTGTTTTACGTGATTTATCCATCGCAGAAACAAAAACTTTAGTGCCAAACCGTTTTCAGTTTTATCGAATTAAATGCCGTTTCGCTGTGAAAATAAATTTTGAATTTAAATATCCTGGATTTCATGGAATTTATAGTACCTAATATTTTCAATATTTAATTTGAATTGACGAACATAAAACTGTTTGTTTTAATAACTTAAAAAATATGGTACTTAATACAATTTCTAAAACATTTACCCTCCAAAAAAAGATTTCTTTGTTGGAAAATAATATATTTTTAATTATAATTGTAACTTGTGACATTTAACTTTATCAATTAAATGTTTGATTTAATTTTAAGAACTACTTTTAAAATAATCGAAATTCAGATACATTACAAAATGCAGGACGCAATAATATATACCCATTCATTTACCACTATTTCCTATTTATTTTGGTCAGTAACACTTGGGACTTTGAAATAATCTATGAGATTTTGATGCAATGGTAGAGCGGCAGCTCTACATACTTTGTAAAATTGTAATCATTTACCTACATATTTTAAATAGCGTTGGTATAGTTGCGAAACATTAAAAATACCAATTTTGCACAGAAAATAAAAGAAATATATAGCTTGATTATTATATGAGTATTTTTATATATTAGGCTAAGTTATAAATTGAAATCAGTGCTCCTCAAAAACTCTAAAAAATTGTTGTTTACTAATTTTCTATAAAATAATAATAATATACAAAAATATTAAGTGTGCCACGATTCTACGTTTCATTCTTAAAATTGGACACACAATATGTACTTAAATATTATATTATCCATAAAAAATACATTGATAAACGAGAGGTCTAAAAACAAATTTAATGAATGCCAGCTGATAGTAGTTCAAACTCTATCAAGCTAACTTACACATACCTAAACAAGACAACCGCAAAAATAAAATGTATGAACTTTGCGAGGTCAAGTCTTAAATTGGGGTCGGAGCGTTCGCCGAACGGGCATATATTTGACTACCTGCGACCTTGCCTTCCAGACGAATGTGTAGGTACAATTATATTATGCTCCAGACCGTTCAATAATTTTGTTCATGCAAATCATTTGATAAAGATTGTATTGTTAACTAACGCGTCTAGAATCTTATCACGTTTTAGATTCTAACACGAGAGCGTGAGACAATGGAAATAGTTATCCTCAAAATATGTTCCCTCTGTTTTGATCGTCGTTTGCAATAGATTTACAAATAGTATTTACAGAAGCCACTGACCGATGCTGCAAAATGTCAATTGGGATAGCCGACGATACACTTGTGACTTGACCCCCACAAACTCTTGAATGATCCGAGTCGTCACCTATCGTCTGCCTTTCGCGTTACCGTCTCTCGTTGCTATGGCACATGGCAGTCCCACTCCGTTTACCGATTCTGTCTTAGCTTCGTAATTTGAGAGCTATAATCTGTTTAGTCTCGTTATTACTAAGCCTTTGTTACTAAGAAATTTCCCATGCTCTGTTCGAATCAGTTCGACAATTAGTGTTACGTTCCTTTGCGAAATGTTATTAAAGTAGATAAGTAACCTTTTGTTTCAATATTGTTCCTTTTTGGATCGCGCTCTACATCTATGCAATGTAACTTTGTAGTTTCCAAATAATTAAAATTATAATATTTTATGGACGTGTAGTTAATGACGAAGAATAATGTTTGTAATGTCCGTAGGTACTCGGCTATCGGCTGTCTGCAGCTTGCGCATAATCTTTGTTGATTGCTAGTCTTCGTCTCACGTGAACCATAACTGTAATGCTGTGAATGGTTCGACCACCCATATTTTATAACCACCCGGTGATTAAGCGAAGTGGTAAACATTACGAACATAAATGTAATTACTTTATTAATAAGGGTACCTACTAAGAATAGCAATGCATTATTTTTCTCTTAATTACCTGCACTTTTAAGTAACCAATTAAAAAGATCCGCAACCGATAACTAAACGTAAACAAACATTAATCTCTGTTCCTTGTATAGTATGATGTTGTAACTTGTAACTGGAACTCATTTCCCTACTTACAAGTTACAATATGAAACTCGGCAAGTACCTATCGAGCCAGTTGATAGCAAGTCTGCAGATCCGACCAAGATTCATGTAATTATCCAATCGAGTGCACGAGCACCGAGCCACGGAGCGATGTGGTAGGTGTTACGTGTACTAGGGTTCTCAGAGTACAATCAATTTAAATTTCATAACCAATATTATGTTAAATATTTCTGTATATATCCACCAATTAAATAAAAATTAAGAAACAATTACTGTACCCACTGCACTATAGTAGGTACTAGGTAGGTACCTGTTGTTAATCCTCATGACGTTTTTACATTTTTAAAAATAACTTTTATCTTCTGCAACTTTGACTATTTATCCAAAAGTTTAGAAAGCTTTTTAATCGCACATTCGCCATTTTTCCTTCAGTCATTATTCAATTATAGGGACGATTACAAATTCTAAACGTCAACAACATAGGTATTCTATCCATTAATATTTTTTCATCTTACCATTTAGAAGAACCTAGCTTGAGGTACCTAAAGATAAAATAAATTATTGAACTAAAGATTATGTTAGCTCAGAAGGAACTCTACAAAAGAGCAGACGCACTCGCCGTTTGAATGGGAGTGATTGACTGTTTGTAACACATAACTATACATAATTATAGTTAGTAGCTACGATACAACTACAACAGCTGAACTTTCAACACAGATATATAGAGATAGATAGATTTAATATAAATGAAACAATCTTACCAAGCGTTAAAATATCATGTTTTATTAAGCTCAATCAAATCAAAAATCGACTGTGAATTATTTGTAGCAATAAATTCAAAATTAATTTCGGAATTACCTATCAAATATATATAGATTATTGATGCAGCCATGTGAAATAAGTACCTAAATATGTAATGTCAAAAACCTTGTAATGAAATAAATTTCAAAGTATTCCTGTAAAATTTATCCTTGTTTACCTCGTGGCCAACACAAAGTATTTATAATTTCAGTTCCCTACAGAAACAGAGTTGAGCGAACGCTTGATTTAATTTAAAAATGCAACCCCAATTAGACTTGACGCATCCATTGGAGTAAGTAGGTAAATTAAGTTTGTAGGAAGGTAGAGCACATATTTACCGTAAACAACTATAATTGAACTATGTAACATCAATGTCTCGAAGAGGTTACCGATTCATACCTTTGTTTATTAATATTATAGTAGGTAGCCTACCTCTGACAGCTGATATAATTATTAATTAACCCTAGATACATATCGTGAGTCAAAACGACTCACGCGCGAAACGTTTTCGTCTCTTTCTTTTTGACTATTTTGTGTATCGCGTCGTCTCTCAAAGTAAACTCAGTAGCTGGCCAGCAGTCCCGAACGGTGCACGCGTATTGCAGGTAAGTGTTGTATATACTTAGATATAGTACTATCGTGAGTCAAAATGACTCCACATTATGTGATTTGTAAGTTTTGTGACGTGGTGGACGACGTGGTTTTAGTTTATTTAGAACATGTTTTGATATTTATGTACTTGTTTTAGGTTTCATAGATTGATAATTCAGTTAAACTCACTTCACGATGACATCTCGTGCGTTGCAAGATTTTGAAATTGAAGAGTTTTTGGAGGAAGAGTCAGAAACTACCTACTCTACCAAAGTCTCCTGCCATAAACTCACCAGAAGTAGAAAATGATCCTCCTGCGAAGAAAAGGAAATACTGTGCCTTCTACCCATGGAAACTCAGAAGAAAGACACAGTCTGAGTGCAAAAATTGCAAAAAACCTGTCTGCGGGGAGCATAAAATATTGACTTGCTCAGACTGCAAATAGTTCCTATTTTAAGACTGTTTATTTAATATTTCTATTTTTCATGTTTTCAATTTCATTGAAATAAAAAAAAAAAAATATATTATTGTTACTAGTTAAGTGTTTTTATCCAAAGAGAAAGAGATACTCAATTTAGGTTATTTTTTTTCAGATAATTTTAGTTTATGTTTTGTTTTTAAGTAAAATAAAGATAATACAAATTAAAACGCGTTTTTATTTCATTTATTAAATTAGTTTAATAATATCATTCAATAAATTTCATAGAAATATTAAAAAACTACAGTGTAATTCGATAAAAATTACGTGTGAGTCAAATCGACCTCACGTTATGCTATTAAGGGTACCTAAGTACGTTATGTATGTAGGGTTAAAATGTATTTACTTCAATAATCTTAGGTAACTCGTCCGAGATAAGCAACATAAATAAAGTAATTCCATAAGGTATCAATCATATCAATTAATATATTTAATTATTTTGCTGATTTCTTGTCACTTTAGTTAATTAGGTGCCTAATAAAAAGTAATGAAGTTATGCTTTATTTTAATATTAAACTTTATTTGCCTTAAAGAGTTTTCAGTTGAAGAGCAGGATAAAATACGATGTTACATATATGCGTTATTGACAAGGTTATAAATAACACTAACCTTGTCGAAGGGCCGGCATGTTATGACTGCGGTACCTCTAGCAATGAATAAGTGTACTATTTTAAGTGTACGTACATTTTACTAGAGCTTATTTGCATTTACAGGAATTGAAATAATACATAATAGAGTAATCTGTCTCAAAACAATTAATAGTTTTGTAAGTTATCCCCAAAAAATACAAAAAAGACCATACCAATAATTCTGGTCAAGTTCTTTTATTTGCAATTTGAATTAGGTATGTGCAAACGCCATCATCGTCGGCTATAGAATTATTTTGCATTTCAAACAATTGCCCTATCTAGAAGGAAAATTTAGCAATAACAAGAAATTTCGATATTTCACCTTTCTAGAGCATTAAATAAAACAATAATCGTAAAGCACCATTATGAGCACACATCATACCAAGCTGCACCCACCCACTGCACCCTATTCTTAGAATGGCACTTAAGGAAAGGAAGAGGCTGATTTGCATTTTTATGAATGATGAAAGGTGAAGCAACCTTTTACCTTATTATCCGACCATTATTATGATCTAAATATAGAACTTACCTTATATGGCTCTGTTATAATATTTATTTCAGCATAATATTTTCTCTTAAATTTTAGCTACAAACGCTATTAATTATACTTATTTTACTTTAGTTTTAAAAGTAATGCCATTAAAAAATAAACCAAGATTAGTCATTTTGAATTATTGCTTCAAATCATAAAACATAAAGTAACATTTAAATTATAAAGTAACTTGCTTATACACCATTTTTCTACTAATTTATCAATATGAATAATTTACAATACCTACAAATATGCTAATAATTTGTCCAATGTACAATCCCTTTTTAACCCTCACTTTGTATGGGCCATTGATCCTCTTCCAATCATAAACCCGTAATAAAATATCGGAGAATTATATGGTGTCCTATTACGGGGTCTTCCTAATCTCGGGTAATATGTTCAAATCAGGAAGCCAATATTTGATAAAAAAAATATCATCGTCATTGATGTAGAACCATGATCACAGAGTAAAATGGTGCATCAAGGAAATGAAAAATGCGTACATATATTATATCCCTTTTAGAATACTGGGTGGCGCCGGTGTCACGTTACACTTACCCTTCTATATAAAAGCGTTTAAGCTACTCATTTTACGCACACTTGTGAGCTCGGGTTACAGAAACAGACACTCTTCTTGGCAATGAATACCTACAACGTTTTTTAAAAGGTTTTGTTAAGAAGCAGAAAAAATATAAAGAAAAATAGTAGTTACCTTTCAGCGTACCATTTCTTGTGAATTAATTTTGGTAGAGTTACAGAGAGCTTTTTACTATAAAGACCAAAACTAAAACTATTAAATTGGTATCTTTATTTTACAAATGTTTGTAAACAAAATAATATATTTGTTACAGATATCAATATGCTTGTAAAAAATACGGTTTGTTTCGCCGTTATCACATTGTTTTTTATGTGGGATTCAAGAACAGACGCCGCTACTACAAGCTTAAAATTATGTGGTAGAAAACTCGTGGAAGCCATGGAAAGAGTGTGCAAAGAGTACAATAGTCCTCCCTGGGATGTACCTACAGGTTAGTACAATATAATTATTCATTATAATTTGCATTATGAAAATATAAGATGATAATTATTGGAATTTAAAACTTAGATTCCTAAATAAAGTGTTAAATTTTACTAGTAGCCAGTAGGTAACACAAAATCATCTTTTGATTTATATAATCCATTAAAATACATGATAATACTTTTATGAGCATAATATATGTATCCAGATTTAGGTATATAAAGTCAAATGTACTTAGTCCTATTCATGACCCGTAACAACTAACAATAATATCCGCTTGGCAACAAATCTTATCAATACGCGAATAAGAAGGTCGTTATCATTTCATCTACTCGTACGCATACCTATCTTAACTTTATCTCAGTAAATCTTTTTGATGGGACAAATATTAAATGTCCCTAAAAACTTCAGAAAGTCAGCTCATCAATATCTAATAATTTTATTTAATAATTTTTACGGAATAAGTACATAACAATAAATATCTGATAGAAACATAAAGGAAATGATAATTTTAATAATCAGTCATCAAAATTTAATTTATAAACAATTAGCCCACATTGTAGACAATGTATCTTTACAATATTGTATAGGTATTATTCTTTTGTGTCTGCTTTACCATTGTTGCGAAAATCCTTGACACGATAAAAATATCGAAAACTTTTTTACCATTGTTTTTCCATATCGATAGGAAACATAAAAGATTTTTGAATAAAGGCTACATGAGCGATCAGTTTTTAACTCTTTACGGGAAAAGTTGCAAATTACGGGTTAAAAAAATCGCATAAAAATATGCGATTTTTTTAACCATTACCTACCTATCGTCTCGTCTGCCTGTACCTAATCTGTGGGAATGCAATATGTAGGTACTGGAAGGTCCGTTTTCCTAAGAACATAGGTACTAACTTTTATTTACAATATCTAGTTTGCACAAAACATAATCATGCGTCTCGAACACGTCTCGTTATCTGAGTTTTTTTGTTTGTAAACAATGTGAGAAGTTTTATTTGTAAGGCCTTTAAAAATAAACGACTGTAATGAGGTAAATCATTCTCTGCAAGTCTCAGTCAACTGCAATATCAACTTAATATCTTCAATATAACGTTCACTGTTATAATTAATTTACAGAATCTATAAATAGCCGTCACAGACAATAATGCATTTATTTATTTACAGTCAGATACGTTCATGTTTAATGACTAATAGGTTGGATCTATAATTAAAAAAATAATACAGCAACGGTAATATAGGGTGATTTTTTTGCTGGTTTCTTTTTGGCAATACTGTTTTTGATAGATGACGCGTGAATCGTGTCTTGTGTCTTTATCAAACTTGTTCAGTTTGGTCTATAATTTAACCATGAATCGACTTACGAACGAACAACGCTTGCAAATTATTGAATTTTACTATCAAAATGCATGCTCGGTTAAGAGAGTGTGAAGTCGGTTAAGAAGTGCGCGATGCACTTCATCGATTGGCGATTTTATTTTTTTTTGCTTAAAATGGAAGAATTGGACATGCCTCACACGTGGTTTCAAAAAGACGGTGCCACATGCCACACGGCACGCGAAACAATAGCCCAATTGAGAGCCGCCTTCGGCGAACAGTTTATCTCACGTTTTGGGCCCGTCGATTGGCCGCCTAGATCGCGTGATCAAACGCCTTTGGACTATTTCTTATGCCTACAGGGATAAACCAGCAACGATTGACGCACTGGTAGCCAATATTGAAGCATTTAAGTATTCGTGATATACCGGCCGATATGTTGTAGAGAGTGTGCCGAAATTAGGCCTTGCGAATGGGCCATCTAAACTGGAGCCGCGGCCATCATTTGCATGAAATCATCTTCAAACATTAAATTATATTGATCGTTTTATCAATTCCATTATAGATTACATCAACATTTTCAAGTTTTTTGTGTTTTTTTTGAAAATCAAATCCTATACCTCTTAAAAAATCACCCGTTACTTACGAAACTATGAGCGTAACCGATCATGTAATGCTTAATAGGTATTCGTTTTTATCTCATTGCCGTGCGACCTCTTGATTGTTTACATCTAATAAGAAATAATCGTAGGAAAAACAAGCGGGCATATTCAGCTTTATAACGACTCTGTTAATTTATTATCAGTCAATCAGTCACGAAACAATTTCGTGTTATATATGGCCAAGGACGACTCGGAACCACAATCTCTTGGGAGTTTCCATTCGGAACAAACAGACTGTATTTAAATACTTTATTGTTTTCGTACTTTTCACATATGATAACTTTTCTGTATGCTCTTAATGCAACAAAAATGCATTAAACGTTTCCAGTTTGTCTGTCGAGACGGTAACATGTGTTACATATTAATAATATATTCTAACTTTGTAATTTATTATCCTATGTTAAATCTAGCAAAGTTGCAAGAACACAATCAATAAAGTTGCAACACGTGTTTTTATTATACAATGGATAATAGAACTTATAAAACAGTGAAGGAAAATCAACGTATACGTATTTCCATTATACATTGAAAGAATCATACATTCTAACACAAGTCCTAAAACTTGAACCAATAAAGACCTAGTGATTATACTCACTAAACAATATATGACTAACCTACTGATAAACGTTGAGATATATGTATAGGTCAAATCTGTTATTGGTCGAATATAAAAAAAAATTGTTATTTAGATAGGTAACTTCGTAGTAAGTCGTGTTTTTGATCTGCAATTTGCATTACAGTCATTGAGCAGCCTGCAGGGATCGTCAGGCGGAAAAGACAAATGGGCATCGCCGATCAATGTTGCATTTCAACTTGCCATATGACTGAACTTCTACAATACTGCGCCGTTATAAAGTGAGTTTTTAATTAAAATCGGAATGTATAAAAATATGGTAGATAGGTAGATACATTGAGATTTTCCTACATTTTAGCTTCTTTTTCTTTTAATTTGAAATGAAATTCGTATTGCTTTTTTGTGGATAAAATACTCTTCAAATTACAAAGAATTTAGAAAGCTACGTTTAAAAAAATAAAAAATACTGTGCTTAATTTTTCATGCCACTCAAGAGACAATCCCCGTCTGGGATATTCGAGTATGATATTAAATAGAAACTAGAAGTGCCCAAATAAGCTAACGGATAAAACGCGTGTTGCGCTGAGGTCTACATGTGACCTCTGGAATCAGTCAAGTCTATCTGACTTGACTGATTTAAAAAAAGAGAGCAATCAACTCTTTTTTTGGGATAGAGCGATATTACAAACGCGTATAAACGTCAAGGCCCGTATGACCGAGTATTCACAGAGATCTGTTGAACCAGGTTGGAGTCGCCGTTGGAAGTGATGGACGAGCACATGATCGAGGACCGGTCGGCGGAGGCGAGCTCCGCGTCGTCGCCGGCCGTGGTGGCGGAGGAGCGCGCGACGGGCGCTCGGCGCGAGGTGGGACGCGGTCGACTTCGCGGGTACGGGGCTAAGGCACGAGGGCGCCGTTGTTGGTGCCGGCGCAAGCGGCGCACGGGCCGACGGCGAACCTCTCTCATGGGTAACATGGTGTGTCTCACCTTTGCCGCTCGCTTGTTCTCTTTAGTCTGTATTTGCGAACACTAGGCGTGTGAACTGTAGTCTGTAGCTGATTGTGTAACTGTTCTTATCTGTTTGTGTTGTATGCAATTCGTAGACCCTTGTTATCGGATATGTGAAGAACACAGTTAATTAAATATAATAATAATAATAATAAAAAGGCGTAGGGATGTGACGACCCCATCGCCCCCGGATGGCATATCTACAATAGATATCCCAACCGTGCAGTCAGTCACCCCGCAGGGCACCTTGTGGCGAGGTGTCGGGGAGTAGCGACCCCACGGGAACCGAGCGCTCCCGGGGGAGGCCCCTGTCCTCACCTCCGGACTGTCCCAGTGGCAGTTCGGAGTGAACAATGACGAGGTTCAGGATCCCCCACCTCTGGCTTGCCTTTGTTGGCCGTCCAGAGTGGAGCCGCCAGAGCTATATGCTCGGGGGTGGAAGTGTCTAATGGCGTAATAGCGGGGAAACCCGCTCCGGGCCTGCGGGCCCGCGATGGTGAAACCGGTGCCGCACCTCTCTACACCCCTAGCCGTTCAGCTGATGTTGCCCCCTTGTTGCCACTATCGGTAACCTTTTTGGGAGCCCATCGATCGAACTGGCGAGTCACCGTCTGCCATAATTTTCAATTTCTAATATTGAAAAGGCAGACGTCCATAGTCCCCATAGAACCAATATACCAGTCCATCTAACACCCCCTTCCATAACCCAGTTTTATTCATTTCCATTTTTATACAATAGTCCTACATTGGCCGCAGACTGCCCAGGGCTGTATCTCTATAGTGCAGTCATGGGCAGGCTGCGGCTGGTGTCCCACAACACATTAAATTCTCTAAAGGGCCTCTGCGTGTTGGACCTGTGTCCCCACGTAAGCCTTCCAAAGGACCGGGTATCTTCCTTCTGGTGGTACCCGTGTATTATGGAGAGAGACATAATAATAATAATAATAAATTCTTTATTGCACACCAAATAAAATAACAGAAAGAAAACAGCACATAGAGACAATGTACAAAAGGCGGTCTTATCACTTACAAGTGATTTCTACCAGACAACCTGTGATATTGGAAAATGCTGGAAGAATACATTTATGGAGGTGTGAGCAAAAGAGCACTTAATATTTAAAAAAAATAAAAAAAAAAAAAAATAATAAATAAAATAAAATACACATATATATATATTATATATAGTACACCAATATATATACCTACATATTATGTAATAATAATACATACAATGTTAAATAGTATACATAAAATTTAAAATATAATAGATAAATTTATAACGAAAGATAATATTTTTTTACCAAACTATCGAACGTAGATATGGTTTGTGCAATGTGCATGTTTGATTGAATCTGGCAACGAATTCCAAAGATTAATAGCGTACATAGTAAAAGAGTGATGGTAAAAGTTAGAGTGGTGAGATGGAATTAGAAGAGAAAGGGTGTAAGGAGATCTCAATACCAAGCTGTTGGAGTGACGAAATATAAATCTTTCCTTAAGATAGTTCGGTGTTCTAGCGTCAAACAATATGCCGTAAAGAAGATGAAGCATGCGTGCATTCCGTCGAGAACGTATTGGCAACCATTTGAGTTTCGTACGGAAGTGGGATACGTGGTCATATTTTCGCAAACCGAATATGTACCTTATACCGAGGTTCTGAAGGCGTTCGAGAGCATCTAATTGGTTTTCATTAAGATCGGGATAGGCACAGTCACAATAATCGAGGATTGGATGAAGTATAGCTTCTACTAACTCAATTTTAGTGGGGATGGGAAGAAGGTTACGTAATCGTCTGAGGGAACCGTAAGAACTGAACATTTTTTTTTTCGCACTTCTTGAAGCTGCTGTGTCCATGAAAGAGTCTGATCGAAGTATATTCCTAGATTTCTGACACTGGAGCTGTAAGGGATAATAACACCGTCTACAATAACCTTGGGAATGGTGACCCAGTCAATTTTATTTATGAAGTGTCGACTTCCGCCTATGATTGATTGTGTCTTAGCTGGATTTATATTCACTCCGTGTGCTTTGCTCCATTTTATTATTGATTCAAGGTCCTTATTGATATGACGTACTGCATTAGGCAAATTCTCGTATGATGAGTGAGTATATATTTGCAGATCATCTGCGTACATGTGATATAAAGAGGAAATATTATGAGTGATGGAATTAATAAATAGAGAAAACAAAAGAGGAGACAGTACGCCGCCTTGAGGAACACCGGCAACGACATCACACCAAGATGAATGACAGTCATTACTGTAGATACGTTGACGGCGTCCTCGTAGATAGTCGTACATCCAGCTAATTACAGTATCGGAAATATTTAGAGAAGAAAGTAATTTTAAGAGAATATCATGATCTACAGAATTAAACGCATTACTAAAATCAATTAATGTGAGGAGAGTAAGTTGCTTGTTATCCATTGCCATTCGGATATCGTCGGTGATCTTAACTAAGGCAGTGGCCGTACTATGACCAGGACGGAAACCGGATTGGAAGGGATCGAAAAGACTGAATATATAAGAATAAGACTAAATATATATAAATATATAAATATTTAAGCGCAAATCTTTAACTAGCATGAATGATTTTATAACAGACATTCTAAACTGAGCTTGTATTTTGTGAATTAATCTTGCAGTGTGTTTTGGTAGCAGTGTTTGTAGTTAATCTCCTCCGAAATGGTTTGGCGGAACAACCGATGTAGATGTAAACAAATCACAATAAAAAAATGAAATATATAAACAAATAAAGATAATACATAAAGTTAATTCATATAATAATATACGGGATATATACCTATTAAATAATAACGCGACGCGGGATTTTAACTTAGGTACTTACCTAATCTTACCAAAATAATACCACTCATACTGTCCTAAATTGTACTTAATTGCAAAATGTTAATTTTGATAACGTTAAATTTTTTCTTATAAGTATTGTTCTAGTGACTGCAATTAATGCTAAAGTGGGTAGTAAATATAATACCATTTTAATAACTGATATAATACTATAGTCATGTTGGTAAATTACCTACGCAGGATTGCAAACATTGTGTAAACAAATATGTAATAATGTAGCTTTTATCTATCATGACAATATACGTATACTTATATGAATATATTTTCGATTGATGTCTTATAGATTTATTTAATATTATTAAAAGAGAACAAGAAAGCGGTGAACTAACACTCATACTAACGCTTTAGCATGAATATTAAAAATTTTACATAACAGATATTTATTTATCATTTGCATGTGTGAAATAAGGAATAAGTAGGTACCTATGCTTTTATCATATTTCATAGAGGGTATGTAAATGTAAACAAATAGGTATACAGTATACACCTAGGTAAGAAATATTTCGCATTCACTCTTCATTCACTCAATGAATCATCTTGCATGGGGCACATTTCCTGCAACCCAATTTTTTGAAATTCGATTATACACTATTTTCATAACTCACGGCGAATGTTCGAGTCGCATTATCGCATAGTGAAATTAAGCGTCAATTAAGTTAATTATAAATGTTTTGTATTCAAATAATATATAAATTTATTGTCCTCATAAAATCCGTTGTCAAATTTCAAGACTCAAATATAAATACCTAACTCGTTATTGTCATGGATGTCGTGGCACAAAATTTTACTTTTACACATCTTTTACATTATCAATTTAGCGGGTCACCGATAAATTTTACCTCGACCTCTGGTCCGAGTGTAATTCTAAAAACATTTTGCTGGTTTGATAAAAGCATGTCGTATATAGTAAACAATATGTATGTTTATTTCAGAATCTCGTAAAAAATGCCGCGCGCGCTGCGCCCGTGGTAGGCACCGTGTCCCCGCTGCTCACGTGGGGGCGGACGCTCAACACTGACTTACCATCTGCAGACCGGCATCGATACGCATATGTAGCAGTATATTCGTAATACTTTTTTCGTAGCAAAATGTTGTGCATCGGCCTTGTTTCAAATAAAATTAGACCGAACAAATTGACATGTTTCTACATTTTGTAAACAACGGAATTTCGATTCAACTTTGGCTGTTATATTCTTTCAACGTAAATTGAATAGAAAAACAGAAAAAATTAGGTTAAATTAGAAGAAATTGAATTAGTAGGTAAATGTAGGATTAGTTACGGATAAACGACGCGTATTTATCTAGGATTTAAAAATAATCATAGCTTGAAAACAAGTTCCTTCCTAGAAATGTGTTCAAGTATTAATTAATAATCGAAAGTTTTGTAACCTTTATCTAGTGTTAATAATAATATACAACGATAGTAATTAATAATCATATAAGTACCTAATTGTAAAAATTGTGTAAAAGCAATTCGATAAGTTCGATAAGTTAGGTATAACTATTCCAATGTGTGCGTCCACACTGAATGCGCGGTGACTAGAGCCTGTGGCGGGCGCGACGAGCGGGCGCCGGGCGCTCGCGGTGGCCACACCGACGCGCGAGCTCATGTAGCGGTTCGACGTATATCGGGTGTTGCAAACTTTGGACGATTTGCTATTTTTACTGGACAGTCCGATTTTGAGATGAGATCATTATAGATGTTGTGCACGAAATAAATAAAAACAGAGGAATAACGGGTGAATTATTATCTTATATTATGAAGAAGAATTGAGATTATACCCTACAAAATTACTGTGGTGTATATAGGTAGGTGTTTTAGATTGAATCGCACTTATAAACAATTAAGTATTTACCGCTATTTTACGAAAAACAGTAAAGAATATATTATAAGAAATCGAGCGACAAGACCGAACTGGTTTGTTACCCCCGCCGCCCGCTTATGGGTCGCTTGCTGACTAGGCCCGTAGTGTGGCCAGAACGCGCGGACAGAAGCGTTTGAAAACTACGCGCGCTGTCTCGCTCAGTCCCGTCGCGCTAGGTTTCCGCCCTAGTCACTACAATATGGACGCAAGGGCGCGTTTCATATGTTTGATACTTCGCGCCCGTCGTAGCAACCGCGCTAGGCTCGCAGTGTGGATGCACACAATATGGTTCTAGTATAAATTTTCGTGTACCTACTCTTCGTCTATTCAAGAACCAATACATTAAAATACATAGCCATTTTATAAATATTCACTAATATTAAATGTAAATAATACGTTATCTTCGAATGTTTCATAATAAATAGTCCCTAAATACGACGTAAATGCCTTGAACAAAGATATATTTTAATCTCTAAAACTACGTAACTAACATCTACCACATAAGATTTAAGGATCTCTTAAGCATCTGTGATAATCCAATTGATAAAATAATTCATTAACTTATGAACTTTTAGTAATATCATGTTTTTAGATTAATGTATTTCCTTGTCGTGTTTGTATTGAGCATGTCTGGGTTGTATTGAATTTATAATTGAGAAGTATGTTTATCTGAAGTGACTGATTAAATGGATGCTATATACACTTATTATATGTTTTCTTATTAAATATAATCCTTGAAAATTAAACCTTTGACATTATTATATCTAAGCGTATAGTCTAAGAGCCCCATGGGCCATTGGGCGCGGCCTTCAAGGATCTCAAAAATAATAAATAGGGTCATTGCGCTGGTTTTCGTCCAGTTATGGGAGTTGCCAACTTTGTGATGCGAAATAAATATTTTGGAGCACCCTTCCTTAAACATATAATATTTTTATTTAGTCCTCATATAGTCTTCTTTAAGATAATATTAAGTGAAAATAAATCATTTTGACGTATCTTTTTATTTAAATTATTTTCTGCAAAAGTAGGGTAAATGCTAGTTTTCGTCCAAAAAAACTGGTTTTCGTCCTAGTGTAAGCTAGTTTTCGACCACCGTGTAGAAAAAGGAGGGTAGGTCAACTATTAAGTTAAAAACCAATTACAGGTAAATATATACTTTTATTTAATCAACATCACAATTTCTCACTACCTTACAGGTTTAGTTTTACTAATAATAATCAATATAACTAGTCAACACTGAGATCTATGTAGCACTTGGCAGTCTTTATATGCGTTAGTGATGACTGTTTAATCATTCGTAATAAAGAAAGGAATGCGTTACTTACAATGTAAATGAATAAAGTAATAATTATTATAGGACTGAGAAATTACATCAAAAAACAGAAATATTCATTCTAATACTTTGTTTATCAAATGAAACGTACTTTATTAAACACAGCCGTAATAATACGTTTTAGCTACTAAAATAAACTATACTATACCTTACTGAACTATGCATTATTGTCTTACTGATGCCTTTATTAAAGATTCTTCAGTGTACGTAGCGTTTTTTTTTTCTAGCTTTCTTAGACTCCTTCGAGGCCATCTAAAAACAATAAGATCTTTCTTAGGATACGTTGAGTAAGTAGAATAAAAAAATATTGCATTGGCAAAACAGACCTAGAATAAAAGATGATACTCAAGTGAATGATAATCAAGAATAATACAGTGTATTATGTCTGACCTACCCCCATTTATGCCACGAATAATTGACTCTACTTCACATAAGGAGAATGATACATGACTGAATGAATGACAATATTAGGTACCTACAACACTCTGGCCCTCACCAATTATTTATAAGGAAGATACTGAATAGAAAACTTTTCAATACGTAAAAAAGACGAAAAGTACTGCAAAAGAATAGCCATTTTTAATTTTTGTCCACTCCAATACTCATTAATGGACGAAAACTAAAACGTTTAAAGCTAAATTTAGTTTTCGTCCACTTCTTTAAATATTTTTTTATTTTGGCAGCACTGACAAAGCAGTGGACGGAAACCAAAAAATCTAAACTAATAGCAATAAAGATCACTTCGGGAGAAACTATTCAGTATTTTAAAGGTCCGATACAGTAAAAAGAACCTAACAAATATTCACGTAGCTGTTTGAGTTTTCGTCCACTTGGACGAAAACCAAATATTTTGAGAATTTGTTATCCTAGTATCCGTCCACTTAATTTTTCGAAGAGTATTATAAAAAAAGTATGATAAACACTTCTAATTGCGTTTAATAGGCTTATAATTAAACATACGTACCAAAAACATTACGTTAATTAGCTAAAACAGTGATTTAACTTACCATGAACTTTTCTCGCCGGCAAATTTTTCTCTCGCGCGATGACATCTGCAAGGCACGGATGGGAAGCGGCCACTTTTACGTTAATTTTTTGAACTCTCTTCTTGTCAAATCAAATTTTGATGTTGATAGTACTGTTGCTTACACATTAAGGACCGTAAAAAGTGCAAACTTGCGCGGGAAGGTAGGTTTGTATTCAAGTTTTACGCACGTGATTGTAGCAGGTCAGTCAAATGGACGAAAACCGAAACTGGACGGCAAACCAGCGCAATTACCCTACTTACACTTAAAATAAATAATTAAGTATTGCAAATTATTTACTATCAACTAAAACATTTTCGATTGGTTAATTTACAGAAAAAATACTTGTTAATTAGGTAATTACTTTAAAAAATCTGGTTAGGATTTTAATAGGTAAACAATATTGGGCGTATTTATCTTTTTTTATCTTTATTACCTGACGGTGAAGCCTGAAAGCCGTAGCCCGTAGGCCATGGCCTATTAAAATGTACATGAATTATAATATTTCTTGTATTATCGTCTGCTCAGCTATCTCAATTATGGTCTTCTAGGAAGATAAGCAAGATTACATCATACAAAAGCTGTAATATTTGAGCATAAATTATCGTCATTCGAAACGATGAATGCTCAATGCATGACGTCAAGTTACCTACTATTACAATTATGGGGAATAAAATTCAATTATAAAAAAGTGATCAAATACAGGTAAATTAGCTTGGAGAAATTTTTGCGTTTGTAGTAGTGTA
>CAJQZM010034111.1:0-13026 GCA_907164665.1 Colias nastes
CGCGCCCTGCTCCGGCGGCCGCGTGCTGATCGACGACGTGGATGTGGCGTCGCTGCACCTGCACTCGCTGAGGTACACGTGCATGTACACACCCGGGCGAGCCAACCACGTGTTATATTCTATTAGGCATGTCCACGTAATATGATTGCAAGACGAGTACTTGCATCTTGCGTGGAAACAATCAAAACTGTGTCCACGGACCGGCAACGTCGCGTCAGCGGATCATCATGCGTCGTTCGTCGTCGTGCGGTCGTCAAGCGGCCGTAGAAATTTTGTAGTTGTTTTAAGAATAGAAAGAAGATATAAGAGAGAAATAAACTGACTAAATGTACATTGACTGAAAAAACAATATATTCAACACAGTACATCATATTAAAGCTGTATGTAAAATATAATAAATATTTTTAACTCTCCAGGTCGCGCATTGGTATAATACCGCAAGAGCCGTTCATATTCTCGGGTACCATTCGCGAGAACATCGATCCCTTGCAACAGTACTTGGATGAGGAAGTATGGCGCGCGCTAGATGCGTGCAGTGCTACGGAACTAGTAATGGCAAAGGGCGGACTTGCTTCATACGCAGATAACCTGTCTAGAGGACACAAACAGCTCCTGTGCTTAGTGAGAGCGTTGCTACAGCGTGCTAAGGTTTGTCTATATTAATTTTTTTGTTCATAGTCATTAAAATAGATAAAGTAATAGACATATTTTTACCTATCTATTTTGAATATTTTTCATGGCTATTATTTTTTTTAATAAACCATTTATTGCCAATAAACCATATTATAAGCATTAACCTATTGTTTTTTATGTAGGACGGTTGTGTTTAATAAATTGATTTTAATTAGTGAAAAAAACATTAATCAACATAAATCAATTACAGATACTCCTCGTAGACGAAGCTACCGCGAACCTCGATCAAGAAACAGAAAGAGTGATTCTAGATACAATCCGTTGTTCGTTCGTCGGCAGCACAGTGCTGTTTGTAGCCCATAGACTTACAGGTGTTCTAGAAAGTTCTAGAGTTCTAGTTCTCTCTGCGGGACAAGTTGTTGAACTGCGGGATCCAGATGACGCGCTATCGGATCCTACGTCGTATCTCTATAAGCTAGTACATCCGGATGAACATAATATGTAACCTGTGTTTGTAGGTGATTTTATTTCGTATCGATTACCATGTGAGTCATTTTTTCGTTTGATTCAGAAAAAGAAGTAGTGAACAATCTATCCGAGAACAGAAATTTAAAATTATTTTTCGAATTTAGGCTAAAAATGTAAAAGACACTGTATGTATTTACCTACTACACAGACATTAAGAATAACACTTACTGTAATAAGCAAAGATTTTGTATCATAAAAATGTATACTAATTTGTTAGAATTATTCGTCAATTAACCAACTCTTTACAATAATTTTTGCGTAAAATATTGTGTAAACGTAATAAAAATCGACAGTGTAACGTTCCCAAATCTGCGATCGATTTATAACATACTCAGTGATAGTAGCTTATTAAATAAATATTAAGTGTTGATTTATAGAAAGCTAATAATGACAAATTAAGGTATTTGAAGTCACTACTTACCAGTATTTGAAGTCACGGAACTGAATAAACTTTAAGAAGAAATACGCAATCCATTTTGGTCATGTATTTGCTGGAGTAATTTATTATGTATTAAAAGGAAAATTCGCAACACGTGTTAATTAGAATTAGATATTTGAAATGTTTTATGCCTTCCATCGGTTTTACGCAAAAGTGATCTTTTTTGAGACTAGCTTATTGTTATTTGTTAAGTACTAACGAAGTTATTTTGTGATATAGATGATTATAATTATGCTTGTGCTTGTAATACAAAGATGATAGTACATTGGTAGAAAAGCTTGTTAAATTTGTTTGTAAATGATGATTTCTATCGATAATTTGCCTGATATTTTTAATGTAATATGATTTTATAGTACTAACTATAATATATCTTCATAATTATTATTGCACGAAAATATTTCATAAACTACCACTTTGTATATGTTTACTATAAGTTATGTTCTTACATATAAAGGCTGAAACCAAATGTAAGTATTAAGAATTGAGTTTAAACTTCGAAAAAATATTTAAATAGAGCTTAGGATATAAAAAATATACATTCCATATTTAATCCAACTGTTTTATTCAAAGATGATAAAACAATGGTGACCCTAGTCACTAGATTAAGAAAAAATTGCCAACTTGCGCTATTTAAATATTTTTTTCTGATTTAATTGCACCTACATAATGTTATAGTCTTATGATTTTTACATTTATTTCATTCAAAATATACTTATAAGCTGTTCTTAGAGATTTTAAATAAAAAATATTATTTCTATACCGAAAAGATAGTGTTCATCATCATGTATAGAAGTAATTAATAGATATTGTTATTAAAAAAGATAATTATAAAATCGAAATTTGTGATAAAAATAATAGTTATATTTTTAATAATGAATAAAATACTTAATTGAAAATGTGCTTTATATTTCATTTACATGTTTCGGTCTTCTGGCTTTTTGTACGGATAATCAATATAATCAAATATGTCTTCTTCCGATGTAATTGGAACAATCTCGCCCGGTATGCCTTTTATAAAAATAAAGAATATTATTAAATTAAAAAATAATATACAAAAATAATCACAGTATGTACTAAAAACATTTTACCAGTGCTTCCAATGGGTCTCAGAGAGTATTCGTTTAGTGTGAATCCCTTTTCTAAAGCATGGGCACGCATTTGTTTGTTAAAAACATCGCTTCCAGTAAAATAGAGCACTGCACAGAAATACTGTTCGTGTGGAATGAGCCTTATATCTAAACGTCTTGCTGGATGTTGAGGCGACAATCTACACACGCCCTTTAAAAAAATGAGCGTTTTAGGAACAATTAACATCTAATCTGTGATTTAGCTCAGAATTTAGTAAAACATTATAATTATTATATTACCATAAATTTTGTATCTCCTTTTGAAATTGTGTTAATTACAAGCCCTTGTAAAACGTCGATAACCTTATTTAGTAGAATTTCGCCGTGTTTCTTTGAGTTTTGCGTTTTGAGTGAGGGGTGTGTTAAAAGCGCATCAATATCACCACTCTCTAATTTGCCTCGTCTGTTAACAAATAATTTTTTTTTAATATGCCCCATATTTTGAAAACCTTCCTCTTAAATCACTCTTTCTTTAAAAAAAAACCGTATAAAAATCAGTTATTTAGTTTTAAAAATTGAAGCATGCATAGGGTCGGACATGTTTCTTCTTCCTTTAAAGACTGAACTGCTTTGTATGCAAATTGGAAGAAAGATAGTTCGAAACTTGAGAAGACATAGGATAGGTGATATACCAGAAATCAAACGGGATTGTGTGGATAAATTTGTATAAAATAATAAGTATACCTATAGCTTCCGCATATTGTTATTCTGAAGTTTGGATCAAAATCAGAAATTATCTTTTTCATTTTGATTTCAACTTCTTGAATTTCGGCACGCGGTATCTTCTTTTCAAAATCATCAAAGAATCTGAAATAAGAACGAATAATATAGTTTTATTATTTTATTAAAATAAATATGTACCTATATAAATTATACAAAGAGGGTATCAGTAAGGTATATTTTAAATAATTTCATATTAATAATTAACATACTTTAGACCAATAAGTTGATGATGTGTCAATTTATCCTTTTGTTTTTGTAAATCTTCCATGGTTTTAATTCCACTTCGGACTAGTTCTGCAGCTTTGACTGGACCTATACCAGAAACTCGAGTAAGTAAACTTATAGCTTGAGCATTTTCATCGTTGTGTATATTTTCGAGCTTTTTTAATTTTCCTGTATGTAAAAACTCATCAATTTTCTTCGCAATTTTTTCTCCGATGCCGTTTAATTTTTTTGCTTCATCGCCCGATTGAATTCGTTTTTCATGCGTTGCAAGAACACTAGCCGCTTTTCTATATGCGTTGTATTTGTGTATATTTCGACTCACATTTTTCTCGTATTCTGCTAGCTCTGACAAAAATTCGCAAAAATCTGCATTTAAATTATTAGAGTTCGATGGTGCTTTCCGCTTACTCATTTTAATAACGAAAATAATGTAATCAAATTATACTGAAGAAAACCTGCAATACAGAAAATCGTTGTTATTCATATTCACATATTCGCAGAATAAATTCGGATTATTTAATAGATATATTTAAACTTAAATAAATTTGGCGCGAAATGCGATTTAATGTTGGCAATATTGTATGGAAAGTGTCATTCAAATACTTTACTTGTTTTGACGGATACAGAAATAGAACGTAAATTTGACAAGTTGATAAACGCAAAATGTCAAAGACATTGAGTATTTTTATTTCGAGGTTGTTTTTAAATTATTATTTCAGAAACATTTTACGATAAAACAGCAAAATTAATGTTATAACAATGTGTATAAGTGATCAACCAAATAGATTTACGATAAATTGAAAAGTGGGCTACCTGTAAATAGTCATCAGCGTCATGGATAACGTAACGGAGAAACTTTTCCAATGTTTTGGTCATAAGAAATTCAAAAGTGAGCTGCAGGAGAGAGCTGTGAGAGCTATTGCCCGAGGTAACTATTAAAATTTTGTGTCAATAATAACAATTTTCTTAAAATACGATTAATGTTTGTCATATACTCCGAAGTTGTTTCTGTACCAAAACAGTGCTGCCAATCTTTAAAAATACTATGTAAGGCTGATTATACATGAACCGTATCTATATATTTATAATAAAGCTGGTTTACAATACTATACTAATTATTTCGAATAAGAGTCACAATCAACATCTTAACATATTTTTAAATGTTTGTTTTAGGTGTTCATGATGTATATGTTTCTATGCCAACTGGTTCTGGTAAATCTCTTTGTTTTCAATTACCTGCAATGTTACAAGACAATAAAGTAGCAATAGTTTTCTCCCCATTACTTGCCCTGATCAAAGATCAGATAGATCACTTGACTAGATTGAAAATTCCAGCTGAATCTATCAATTCAAAAATGACAACTAAAGATAGAGACAGAGTCTTGAATGATCTGCGTGCTATGAAACCTAACACTAGGTTTTTGTATGTAACTCCAGAACAAGCAGCTACTGGAACATTCAAATCGCTGATAGAACATCTAGTCAAGTATAAAAAAGTTTCATACATAGTAGTAGATGAAGCTCACTGTGTGAGCGAATGGGGCCATGATTTCCGACCAGATTATTTAAAATTGGGTCATTTGAGAGAAAAATTTAAAACTATTCCTTGGGTCGCTCTCACTGCCACAGCTAGTGCAGAAGTCACTAAAGACATAATGGAAAATCTAAAGTTGTTACACCCAGTTGCACAATTCAAAACACCAAGTTTTCGTCGAAATTTATTCTATGATGTTGTGTATCAGAATTGTATTGAGGATGAAATTACTGATCTTGCTGAGTTTTTGAAGAAATGCTTAAAGGATGAAGACAATGTTAAGCCAGTAAGTATAACTTAATCGGATACCTAAATGTTTTGTTTATTTGTGACTATATAGTAAGTATATAAAGATTAAGTACAGTTATTTACACAGGACTGAATATCTTTGTTTGTATTTTTTCAGAAAGACAGAAATGCTGCTATAGTTTATTGCAGAACTCGTGAACAAACTGAAGACATAGCTAGAATGCTTAGTGGCAAAGGAATGAAGGCTTTGGCTTATCATGGAGGTATAAATATTGTATTGTTTAATATTTTATATACTTTTGAAAACATTAGTCTCAAAATAAATTGGAAATTTTTCAAAATTTGTGATAATTTTCCTATAAATTTGCTAGTTGCAAAATATACACATTGCATTATGCAAGATTTTTCTTACTGTGTCATGATGATAAATTCTATTATTTTTATAATAGAATTTATTCTCCTTATGTTTTTTTGTTATGTTCCAGTATATTATGATAAGTAAGTTGTATATTTTTTAATCACAATGTTTCATATTATTCTATATTATTATACACAAATTTTAGGGCTGAAAGGGTCAGAGAGGGTTTCAGTACAAGAACAATGGTTCAATGGAGAATTCCCATGTGTATGTGCTACAGTATCATTTGGTATGGGTGTGGATAAAGCAACCGTCCGAGCTGTTGTTCACTGGGGCTTACCACAAAACGTTGCGGCTTATTATCAAGTTAGTATAGTACAATTGTACAAATAGTTTTGTGTTTTATTGATAACACTATCATAAAACAGCATGTTGCTTTCACATACTAAATATGTTCAGGTGAACTTCAATACATATATTACTTCTTAATCTATTCTATGATGTATTGATCTAATGTCTTTAACATAGTTTTAGATATTGTATGATATTCTATTTTATTTAAATTTATTTTATTAATTTTAGGAATCTGGTAGGGCTGGTAGAGATGGTAAGCCAGCATTCTGTAGAATATACTACTGTCGAAGTGAACGAAATGCCGTTGATTTTTTGCTGAAATCTGAAATAGCGCGCGCAAAAACTCCTGAGCAGAAACAGCGCTGCAAAAATTCATACAAGAGTTTCGAGATTATGGTGAAATACTGTGAAGATGTTGGGTAATTTCTCATTTATAATTACATATTTACTCATTATTATCTGTACAGTTTCTCTGTCGGTTAAATTTTTTTATGTTGTATTGGGCTTGTGTGTAATACAAGCGCAACACAAAATTCTGCTTCTATAAGTATTTGCATAATTTTGCTGGTTCCATACCAATTTGATACTAATAAGTAGTTTAATATCACTGTCTAATACTTTTTTATGACTCGATAAGCTTGATTCATGATCGGTAATTGGTTCCACCAGGTGCCGGCACAAAACGTTCGCCGACTACTTCGGCGAAGAGATCCCCCGTTGCGCGGGGCGATGTGATGCGTGCGCTGACGCAAGGGCTGTGCAACGTAAGCTCGAGCAGCACATGCGTCGTGCTATGAGCGCCACGCTGCACCGCGCGGGGTTCGTGGCGCAGGATGACTCGTCTGATCTGTACGGGCAGGGACGGGACGGGCAGAAGAGGTAAGCTAATGACTTATGTTAGTGAAGAACTTCCAAGGTACTTTGGTGTGGTAGTACCTCGGTGCAATGCGTGTATTGACGTGCGAGCTATGCAACGCAAGCTCGAGCAGCACATGCGTCGTGCTATGAGCGCCACGCTGCACCGCGCGGGGTTCGTGGCGCAGGATGACTCGTCTGATCTGTACGGACAGGGACGGGACGGGCAGAAAAGGTAAGCTAATGACTTAGGCCGTATTCAGAAAAAAAGCTGGAAACTTATAAGCGCTTACCGGCGCTGGTTCGTTCTACACAAAGGAAGCAGGTTGAAGCAGACCAATACAAATTTTATATGGCAGCGCCCAGCGCTCACCAGCGCGTGTTGAAGCTTGTCGGAACTTGTCGGCACCGTTCAGCGCTTATCGGCGCGTGTTCATATATTTTCCTGCGCGGGTTACCAGCGCTGACAAGCGCCGGTAAGCGCTTATAAGTTTCCAGCTTTCTTTCTGCATACGCCCTTATACATTTCGTTAGTGAAGAACTTCCAAGGTACTTTGGTATGGAGGTTCCTTGGCGCGACACGTGTAGTGTATATTGTACACTGTACAGCTCCGGCTCCAGCAGCGCTTGGCACGGGGTTCATGGCGCAGGACGACTCGTTTTTATTTTTATCAACTGAAGCTTAGGCGATTTTCACACTGCCCCGCATCACGCTGCATATTGCGTGTCGACGCACCTACGCGCGTTCCTGCGGGAGTGCAGATCTGCATCATCGTGCGGGTTTTTTGCGCACTCACGCGCGTAGGTGCGTTTTGTAGATTCACGCACGGCGGCTCTCATTATTCGCCGTTCTCTGTGGTGGTCGTGCAATACGACGCGCGGCACTGTCGGCGGCGGTGTGCCATACCTTGCGTCTCGCCCCGCACCTACGCGCGGGGATGCATGTTTCTCCGCGTGTATGCGCGTGATCCGCATGAACTCGCGTGGTTGCGTTTTCAGTGTGTTGGACTATGCGTGTTTTCTATACAAACGGAGATACTTACAAGTAACGTTAAAACACGCAGTCACACAACATGCAGCGTGGTGCGTGGCAGTGTGACAATCGCCTTAAAATTAATAAGCAGACATTGTAATTGTCATAATAATAAGGTGGAAGCATTACTTAAGTTAGTTGTATAATTTATTTGTATGTGAAAGTTAAAGTTAGACATTTATAAATATTCCTCATAAAAGTCAGAACATTTTAAAAGTAATTACTTAATTTGTTGTATAAAATATATTTAGAGAGATAGAGTCGTACTATGGTGACGGCGGTGACGACTCCGATGGAGAAAGCAGCAGACGTAGAGTTGCAGAAGAAACGAGATCTCTTATTATGAAAGAATTTGCTCAACGAAAGAAAAGCATTGAGAAAGACAGGAAGCCACATGATGAAACAGAATCTGCAAAACACTCAAAATGTAAAGCTGCAGATAGTACAAGCACAAAGGTAATCAATATTTTTTTTTTTAATTTTCAAGGTCCGAAGACAGAGCTGTTCCTATTTACATGTTTTGAGAAAAACAATTTTTTTCCTGGGTCTGTTAAAGCCGTAAAGTGCCTTCACTATTTCTTTAAACACTTAACACATCTTTTAAATGACACTTAAATCGATTGTTTTCAGGTAAATGGTCTAATAGTGGCTACTAGAGAGAACTATCTCTCTCTATTAAATAATGCGTTAAGTGAGAATTTGACAGCATTAAAGGGTGTTGACGAACCGACACGAACATTATCTAAGAATGATGTAGAACAGTGTGCAATCGAATTGGAGTATGAAGCATTTTCCAACAGTACTGTCATAAGCTTATATCGGCGGGCTTTAACTAAATTGGTATGATTTTACTTTATATATGACGCAAAACAATTTAATGTAATAAATAATTTTAAAAAATGTTCACGATCTTATTTTGTAGCTTACATGTTATATAATAATTCTTGGTCTTGTTTATGACAGCATATATAATGTTTTAGATTTCGAACGTGAAAGCATCAAAAGATCAACTGTATCCATATCTCAAAGATTTTGAACCAAAGAAGAAAGAAACACTAGCTGAATTTGTCAAAGAATTTGAGAAGAAAAAGCGGGACGAAAAGGCGCATGGTTTCATAACAGCGGCTCAATTAGAAAGTGGTCTGTGTTTCTAATAAGTTTGTAATTTCATTAGTTGGGCAGTTTCCTAACGATAAGCTTAATAGTTAACATTGTTTTTTATTTAAAATTTCAGGACAAATTGAGGTGAAAAATGAAGCAAGGGAACTATCAAAAGCTGATAAAGAAACAAAAAGAAAAGCGAATTCTTTCAAAAAAGATCCGCTTACTCAAACAAAGCTGAAAAATTTCTTCACTCCTAAATCATCACAAGAATTTCCTGACTTAACTTCAAGCAACAGTGAAGATGAATGTGGTCTTGTAATTGATGAAAACATAAAACCAGATACCTTTGACTCTACACTTAAACTTGATAATATTGACGATAATTCACTGGATAGTGATGATAACGATTGTACATTAAAAATTGACGAAAGTCCAACTGCTGGTGAATCTCCAAAAAGAAAATCTGGCAAAAGAGAATCTAAAACCTTTGTTATAAATATAACTTTGCAAGGAGTTCCAAGTAAAAGCACAAATAAGGATACGGAGAATGTTGATGAAACTAGCAAAAGCAATGACGAAACTAAACCAATATCCCCCAAAAAAGGGCTTGTTCCGTCAAAAAGAAAAATAAAAGCGCTATTTGGCGAATCAGATGATAGTGATTTTGAATTAGATTTGCATAAACACAAAAAACCTAAGCATGTAAAAGATAAACACAAAGAAAAACACAAACATAAACATAAGGATGAAAAATCGAAACATTCGCGACATCGTAGCAAATCTGATTCTGATAAAAAATATAGGAAACGATCTTCAAGTAGAACTAATTCAGATAAAGAGTTAGTTATTGATGAAATTCCTGTTGCAAATACTCCAGAAAACATACGCCATGATCAAAAATCGTCAGAAGACAAAGTTGAGAAAACGGTTGATCAAGACACGACACTGGAGCTCAGTGTATGTGATAAAACAAATAAAGATACTCAAAAAAGTAAAGAAGATAGTGAAACGGATTTGACAAATGTTAATATGGAGCAATGTGAGAAAATAGATTTAGATGATAAATCTCTGAGTGAAGCATACAGATTAAGTGTTGAGGCTGACAAAGTTTTAAAAGAATTGCAACAGTTTGCAGAAATGAAGCCCGAGCCTGAAATTAAAGTGGAGGTTAAAAAAGAGGCAGAGACAGTAAAAGAGAGTAATTCCAATGAGCCTGTAATAACTGTGAGTTCCTCACAAAGCTCTTCCGTTAAACACAAGTCTAAGCACAGAAGCAAGTCACATACAGATAATGTGGATGTTACTGAAAAGCCAAAAGAAAGCCAGCCAGATAAAGAAAAGCATGTTTCTGAAGTATTAACTAAAGCTCACAGGAAAGAAAAAGAAGTCAATCACAAATCCAAGAAACATCACAAATATGATAAAGAACATAAAAAAAGAATAGATATAACTGTAAAACCCGAAAGAAAGCATAAAGAAGAGAAAAAACCGAAAAGCGAAAAAGTCGATGTAGCGGGATTAGTTGTTAAGTTATTGATGCCTTATTATAAGAAGAAGAAAATTAATAACAGAGACTTATTTAAAGTCACTGCTAGACATATCGTTCATCAACTTCTTGCTATTCAAGTTACAGGTAATTTTTACTTTCACATATTTAGTAATCAGCAAATAAGTGAATTCATTTTTTTTCTTTTTATTTTAATTACTAAATATTCTATTTATATTCCAGAGGAAGCTGCTATCAACATGTTATTAAAGAAAGCTTTCAGCAAGGATATTACGATAGAAAGTGAAAGTGATTTAAATACTAAATTAACGTTAAGCAATGTGGTTTAATATGAAGTTTGATAATTAAAATAATTATTAGTGTTAATGTTAAGAATTATTTATACATAATTATTCTTGTATGTCGTTTAATAATAATTACATTTAAAGTGTTAGACGTGTGTTTTATTTAATAACCACCTTTCATCAAATTATACTAGTACAAATTTTATATTTAATACTTAAGTACATTAAACATATATTATTTGAAGTGAACTTTCTTAAGGCGCGTTGAGAGTAAGATTCAAGGTCGCCTCATGGCAATACGTCACGTCACGTCATGGAGTAAGGTGACGATTTTGGTATCTTGCCAAAGAAGTTTCACTTCTGACACGTGTGCTCGGCACACACGCTCTTTTTTTCGCATTTAATAACGGACATTGGCAGAATCAATGTTATTAAACTTAGTGCTTTTCAAACAAAAATCTATAAGCAAAATCTCTTCATGTGTAATTCACAATTGAATGGCAATTTAATAGAATTACTACTATAATCGACTTTCCAGTACAAAATAATTATTTAGAAAAATTTTACTCTCAACGCGCCTAAAGAAGTTTAACTTCAAAATATTTTTAATAATTTTAAACTTACAATATGTATTAAATTGATATTCACATCAAAAACACAGGTCTATAATACCTTCATGGCATTTAAGCTGTATAATATAAAAGGCAAATAAAATCAAACTTCCATGTCAACACAATCAGAAGAAATAACAATTATAGTCGCATATTCTGAAACTCGCAACTACTTACAAAGGAATCAAAACCTACAGGGTAATTCCCGTGTACCACGGTATTGAAATTTGGTTATAAGCAACCTCAGCACAGATAAAGGAGAAATTGATAAACATCAATGTTAAAGTTACAATATAATAAAAAATAAGTTTGTTCGGAGACCTCGGTGCGCAGGTCCAAACTCGCACTTGACCGGTTTTTATTTTTACATTGAATGAACATCAGTCAATGTGTTATATAAACTACAATGGCTGTGCCTCGCGGTTTTACCTGCATTGCTCTACTCCTGTTGGTCTTAACGTGATGATATATTATAGCCCAATAGCCTATAACCTTCCTCGATAAATGGGCAATTTAACACCGAAATAATTTTTCAAATGGGACTGAGATTGGAGCGTTCAAACAAACAAACAAACTTTTCAGCTTTATATTTATTTAATAATTAGAATAGATAATCTAGCTATCGATATATTTACTATTAGTAATAGTTCGAATTCTGTACAAAGATATAAACTTTATAAGGAGCTTTAAAATAGACAGAAACCACATCTACACTTAAAAATTGTCCTTCTGTAATCTTACAATGTTTCACACCAAATCTTCTGAACGGATTTATGTGTAACACAATCTGATAATTACTGACGTCGAATTTAATTTGCCTTTGGGTATTACGATCACATATTTTGATGAATTTAGAGTATCCAGTGCAGTACCTACTACCATGACACTTTGAAACTTATTGTGACGACAAAAATATGTGATAGGTGATATACTAAAAAAAAATCAAATTTTAATCTTCAATATACCTTTATTCTTATGAAAATAGATCTTTTTATGTAATAAAACAATAATATATTAACTGCCGTTAAACGGAATGACAACGTAATTACATTTTAGTTTCATAGTCTATCTCTACCTTCTCTTATCCAACTAGAAATAAAATTTATTTTGAAACTTTGCCATTGACCAATACCAGTAATTTGAATAGTTCTTTGTTCTCGGTAGAACAGTATAAATTGTGCATACAACAGTGGCATCACAACATTTACAAAATATAGAGCGGAGTCGGCTTGTTGGCGATGTGTTGTCCATATCTGTTTTCATCGTTATTCTTATATCTATAGCGCGCGGTTCTTCAGCGAGTAGGACAACAACACATTAAACATAAGCATTAGCGGACGCGGTGACGAGGTGGCGCACATTTTGAAATGACAGTATCTATATCTTGAGCGCGCATTCCTTCGCGAGTGGGACGTCCATATCTGTTTTCCTTGTTTTTATATTTTAAGTGCCCGTTTCCTTG
>CAJQZM010034114.1:0-12810 GCA_907164665.1 Colias nastes
TTTAGACGCTATGGTAACTTCTAGATATAATTTTTACTCAGTCAAATGTGTATCGTATACAGATCTTATTATTATTTAATTTTGTACGTTTGTATGTTTGTTTGATGTTGATATATTTATTGGAAGTTTCGTTTTGAAATAAATTTTTTATCGGTGATTTGAGTGTGCTGATTATTCGTGCATTAATTTTTTAAGCTTAAGCAAATCCCTAAACAATTATTAACCTATTTTTATATAATTGCCAAATATGTTTTATAAGAAGAACCTTCTATTTTTTATTTAATTGATTTTAGTGATGGAGCCTTTTTCTAAACATGATTTATTTAACCTAACTGACACGTAAAATCTATACATTATAATAAATCTGTAGAAGGGTCAATTCTGTACATTGAAAATATTGAAAAAATAAATAGCAGGGGGTGTTACTGGATCGATACCAAACCCAAATATGTGATTAAAAAATTTTTTGTCTGTCTGTCTGTCTGTCTGTCTGTATGTGAAGGCATCACGTGGAAACTAACCGTTCGATTTCGATGAAACTTGGTATAATTTTATACCTTATTATTCTGGGCGTAAAATAGGATACTTTTTATCCTAGAAAAATACGTAGAAAAAAAATAAATCTTAATTTTTCAGTTTTATCCATAGACGTTGTTCTGTAGAACCGCGAAACACGCGTAACCGCCGTAACCTGTAGCGCCGAAAGTTGGATTTGGCTTGAACCGTTTGCGGCACCCGCGGGCCGCACGACGTCACGCCTCCCCGACTCCTATATAAGGACGGCGTTCCGCGCCGCGCCGCGCTCTTATTGAAATTAAATATTGAATGCGTGTAATTTTAAACCGTGCTTTTCAGCCAATTTTCAGCGCGACCTTTTTGATTACTGGATTTGATGTCATTTCTAAGACTGTTCCGATCAGTTATTTGTAAATACTTTTGTAAAGCTCAACAGCAGTAGCTCAATAGAGGGATCTCCTTAATTATTATAGGCCTAGCCGTATTTGGGTCCAATAGATATGTATAAGATGTCATTGTCAAAGTTACTCAAAATGAAGAAATAAACCATCCACGCGAAGACCGACATCCACGCGGACGGAGTCGCGGGCGGAAGCTAGTATTATAATAAAATAGACAGTTGTAGTATTATTATTACATGCGTATTAGTTAGTTCTTAATATATCTACGTATCTACACTCGTTAATATAAACATAAGAACACTAAAGCCTAACTACAAAGTTAATAGTAAATCACGAAATGAAAAAACTATTTATTTATTTATTTATTAAGCTATAAACGAAAATAATCAAAAAATAATCAATTCTTTTGACATCAGATTTTGCGTAAATGAAAATGGAGTTTATTTTACACACATCGATGACTTACGTTAGAAGCGAATTGTATTTTTATGTTCGTTCATATTTAGGATATTTTCTTACGCTTAAATTACAATTGTATTTGATCAAATATATGCCTAATGTTTTCCTTAATAGCAGGCGGGTATGTATTAATGGTGATATTGTTTTGATCATAAAACGTGACGTCCAGTGTCTGGCAGGTGCATGACTAATGACGAATTTATGTTTGTAGGTGTCCGAACGATTACAATCGAACGGAGAAAAACGGAACCTCTTTTGGATTTGAAGATATTGCGTCGTGGAGTTAAATTGAATGAGGCTAAGAAAAATCAACAGAATTTGAAGAATATTTTACTATATTCCAACGCTAATCCGATTAGGAACAAAGACAGTCTCGGATATGGTTGTGCGTTTTGCCCAGAACAGTTTCCTGAAACAACAGATCTCAAGAAACACTTTCTGAATGAGCACAACAGTGATAGACTCATAAAATTCATGTCTACAAGGCTGTTTGAACAGGTCGTCAAACTGGATATCACGTTTTTGAACTGCGCTCTGTGTGATAAAGACATTCCTCAGTTAGACGACTTGATGCTCCATCTGAAATCTGAGCACGGGAAAAATATGCACACCGATATCAAAACTCCGATTGTACCGTTTAAATTTGATTCGCCAGAACTACGTTGCGCTGTGTGCTTGGCTGAGTACACGACGTTCAAGCTTCTGCAGGAGCATATGAATTCCCACTTTGGCAATCACGTTTGTAATGTATGTGGCCGATGCTATATGACGCCTAGGCTCCTCGTTGGCCACATGAAGAGGCACAATACTGGCGACTTCAAATGCGATCAATGCGATAAAGTGTTTTCCAATCAGGAGAAACTACGGGACCACCAAAGGCGGACACATCTCGGGCTAGGGAAAAGGAACAAATGTCAAATATGCAATGAGCGGTTTCTGGATTATTGGAAGAAAATCGATCATATGATTAAAGAGCACGGCGCACCGCCTGTTATCCTGAAGTGTCAAGCCTGTGAGAGAACTTTCCAGAACCAGAGAGCGTTGTCGAGGCATACGAAGAAAGATCACCTCTTGGAGCGACGTCATAAGTGTGAAGAGTGTGATATGAGGTTTTTTAGTAAAGGTGGATTGCAGCGGCATATGGCAAAGCACACCGGAATAAGACAGTTTCAGTGTGATGTGTGTTTCAAAGCGTATGGAAGGAAGAATACGTTAAGGGAACATATGAGGATACACGCTGATGATAGACGATTTGCATGCAATCATTGTGGGCAAGCGTTTGTTCAGAAATGTAGTTGGCGTAGTCACATGAGGTCGAAGCATGGTGAAGAAGTATAGTTAGAACAGCTCACTTAGATATAATAAGCTTTAAGGATTTTAAATTGATAAATAGGTAAAATATTTAATTGCAAATAAATGCTTAATGCGTTTTCGGTCTTTTATTAGATGGTTTTTTTTTGCCCTTTTGGTTACGGCATTCACACATAGGTGTATACTGTCATTGACTCATAGAAATTTTAAACTAAAGTTAATTATATTTATTTTGAACGCTTAGATTACCTACATAGATTAATGATTTATAAATTAATATTATAATTAATAATTTTATTATCAATTGACGGGGCACCTTATAAGACAGGTGAGACAGGAGACACTAATATAACTGATAAAGCTAGGGAGCAAATGACTTTCTTCAATAATTCACACAACAACGTCAAAGAATGAAATATAAAGGAAACCGTTGTCAACACTTATTTTTACTAATGCCTAAAAGTCATCTTAAAGACTTTACTTTAGATTTTACGAATAATTATGATCATAGTTAACTGGAACGAAACAACGAATCCTTATCGCGCGTTGCGAAAGGGGGCTTGATGACAATTAAGACGATTAAGACGAAAAGTTATAACAACACTTTTGCTTTAGTTGTAAGCGGCGTGCGCATGTTTCTCTGTCTGTCACTTTCTCTCTCATAGAAAGCAAGTAAATTATTTTAGTAACTTCGTTCCATGCGGGTGTCCCTTGGCACATCTGATGTTTTTTATTTATAGCTATCGAATTAACTTGAATCTACCTTGTAGTAAATTTCAAGTAAATTTTGCTAAAATTTCGTTTAAATTTTAGTAAAGTTTTTGTGTAAGTTCCATAAAACGTCCAGTTTTTTGTTCCTGTACGTAGAAAGCATGTAATTTTCGTGTAAGTAGTATTTGTGTTTATGTTTGAGAATCGGCTACGGAATGATGAGAATATTTGTTGTAGGTCGCACCGGGAGAAAGAAGATTATTACTATAAAAGTTGAAAAAAAGGAGGAAAACGAGTCTGACACGAAAAAGAATTTTGAATTCAAAATACAAAGTGAAATTGGAAAACATAAATATAATATAAAAGAGATATTACTCAATTCTAACGCGACTCCAATTCGAAGTAAAATCGGCACTGGGTACACCTGTTGTTTCTGCTCAAATCACTACCCAGACCCGAAAGATCTCAAGCACCACACCTTAAATGATCACGACGATGAAACAAAGTCTAAGTTCATGAAAGGCACTCATATGCATTCCTATTTCGTTAAGCTGGACATAACTGATCTCAAGTGTAAATGTGGTAAAAGTTATGAATCTGTAGAAGCGCTTACAGAGCACCTCAAGGATGCACATGAAGTCAAGATCTACACACAAATAAAGAGTCACATACTCCCGTTCAAGTTTACAAGCCAAGCCCTCACTTGCTGCATATGCTTCAATATATTTAATACGTTCAAAGCCCTGCAAGAGCACATGAACGTTCATTATAGAAACTTCATATGCGAAGTGTGTGACGCTGGCTTCGTGAATAAGAACATTCTATTGAGACACCAAGACGCTCACAAAACTGGCACGTTCTCCTGTGAAGAGTGTAAGAAGACGTTTGACACGGCGCGAAAGAAACAACTCCACGATCGTTCGAAACATCGCGGAGTTAATTTGCCACACAAATGTGCGTACTGCGATGAGAGATTTAATGAGGTGTGGAAGAAAGTCCTGCATATGACCAGGGTTCACGATATAAAAATACCCGAGATTAAATGCCAGGCTTGCGATAAAAGCTTTATCTCAAAATATTTGTGGAGATTGCATATCAGCAGAGTACATCTAATGCACAAACCGTTTAAATGCACGAACTGTGAAATGCAGTTTTACGGGAAAAAGGAATTGGCCTGTCACATGATAAAACACACAGGAACGCGAGATTTTCAGTGTGATGTCTGCCTGAAGTGTTATGCGCGGCAGAAGACGTTAAAGGAACATAAGAAACGGATGCATTCTTAATTTAAGATATATTTAAATGTTATAAAATATATTAAATTATAATATAAGTATATCTTATATATAAAATTCTCGTGTCACAATGTTAGTCTGCATACTCCTCCGAAACGGGTGGACCGATTCTCATGAAATTTTCTGTGCATATCGGGTAAGTCTGAGAATCGGCCAACATCTATTTTTCATATGTACCACGGGCGAAGCCGGGGCGGGCCGCTAGTTTAAGTATAAAAATGTCTATTTATGTGCAATATGACAAATTGTGAATTTGTTTCAGAATCATTAAATGTTTGTTGAAGGCATAAGGAGTATCAATATACCTTTAATTAAATACTAGCTGTGCCCTGCGGTTTTACCCGCAGTGCTCCACCCCTGTTGGTCTTAACGTGATATGAATTGGGCTATTTAACACCGAAAGAATTTTTCAAATAGGACCAGTAGTTCCTGAGATTATGACGTATCTTACATAAACCAAAAATAGGCAATATTGAGCGTCTTGAATATTACAAATATCAAATCTATTTTTACATTTTTAAATATATATAATGCTACAAAAAAGAACTCCCAAGTTATACGGTAGAACGTTCTAGTATTCCGCCCGCGACTTCGCTCGCTTTGTCTAAAACTTGACAAATTATATACTAAAACCTTCCTTTTATATCACTCTATCGATTGAAAAAAAGTGTCAAAATATGTTGTGTAATTTTAAATATCTAAGCATACAGACACACAGACGGCTGAAAGCGACTTTGTTTTTTACTATGTAGTGATAGTGTGTTCTTGTGTGAATCTCAAACCTGAAGTTAAATTAGCTGAAAATCAATGCTATCCACACGTTAGCTTGCCACGTCATTCAGTAAAGAACAACGCCATCATGTAAGAACTAAGTAATCTCTTAAATTCTTTAATATACGAGTATTAAAATATTTCGCACACCATTATCATAAAATTAAAGTGTATTAGTGTTGGAAAGTGCCCAATGATAACATGAAAAATTTCATTTTAGGTCCCATTTGGCCAACAAAGAAAGTGTTTATCAGAAATCCGCAGCCGTTGAAGAAAGTGAAGAAGGAAACGTTAAAAATAATGCCGAGAGCGACTGTGAATCTATTTCTGAAGACGCGAGCAGAAATAGGGAAACATTTAGACAATATACGACTGATTTTAATGAACTCAAATGCGACGCCGATCAGGTGTCGCGGAGGATTCTCTTATGCGTGCTATTTTTGCATCAATCAGTATCAAACCCCGGATGAACTGAAAAGACATACGCTAACATCACACGACAATACTGCCAAACAAGTTTTCATGAAGGGTGCTACATTGGTCAATTATATGGTCAAATTGGATATAACAGGACTTAAATGCAATCTATGTGGTAAAGATGTTCCAGAATTAGACGACTTTACAAGACATTTGACTTCAGACCACGCGATGAAGTACCACACAGATATAAAAAGCCATATAGTTCCGTTCAGATTCGAAAACAAGGATTTCCGATGCGTGTCCTGTCACAATAAATTAAACAATTTCAAAACTCTTATCGAACATATGAACGCCCATTATAGTAATTTTGTCTGTGATGTTTGTGGCGCTGGTTTTGTAAATAAGAGGACGTTACAAACGCACGGTTATAGACACAAAAAGGGAACCTTCAATTGCTCGTTTTGTACCAAAGTATTCGATACGAGTATCAAGAAACGAGATCATGAGAGAGGGGTTCATATACTCAGGAACAAGAGGAGCAAATGCGGTTACTGTGGGGAGAAGTTCACGGATTATACGAAGAAGAATGACCACGAGGTTAAAGTCCATGGAGCGACGCCGATAGTGTTGCAATGTCAAGCCTGTGATAAGACGTTTGGCAATCAAAGATCTCTCACGATGCATACGAAATCGTACCATCTGCTTCAAAGGAAGAAGTCGGAGAAGAATGTATAGTGCCATAAAAAATGAATTATTCTACAACTAGCTTACCACCCGTGGCTCCGCTTGCTTTGTCTAAAACCTAATAAATTATATACTACAACCTTCCTCTTGAGTCACTCTATCTATTAAAAAACTGCATCAAAATCCGTTCCGTAGTTTTAAAGATTTAAGCATACAAAGGGACAGAGAAAGCGACTTTGTTTTATACTTACTATGTAGTGATAGAGCATTGTCACTGCCATGCGATACCTACGGTACTTAATTAAGGGCCGATTTTTCAATGCTTAGATAAAACTTATTCGTCGAATAATGTATAAAACTACCATTTTAAAAACGTATTCTAATTGCCCGTTTTTGACAGTTTACGTGACATTTTAATATTATCGTGTAATACTTTATTGGACGGATAAGTTTTATCCAAGGATTGAAAAATCAGCCCTAAGTTATTTTGCAATTAAATTAATTGAATAAATGATTTTAAAAGATTATTGTCTATTATAATATCTTCACACAAGAGCACAGCTAGTTTTTATGGTGTTCTTTCTTTTTCTATAATTATTTAAATGCCTCTTAATGATTAGTAGTTTTACATCCAAATAAGCCTATTTTCAAGAACCCATTATCATTATGATATATTATGTTTGACAAAACATAATTACTTTTTTAAAAACTATACAATACTAATATTTTTATAAACTTGTTGAATACTTATCTTTACTTAGAAACCGTAATAAAACTTCTCAAAAAATGTTTGAACATCTCAAAGACCACCACAGACGGGTTTTTACGGACATCAGGAACCATATACTCCCATTTAGATTCGATAGCGACAATCTGCACTGCTATTTGTGCTCCAAAGAGTTTAAGGCGTTTCAAACGTTGTTAGAACACATGAATGTGCATTACAGTAACTATATTTGCGATATATGTTCAGCGGGTTTCTTAAATGAGGCCAAATTATTGTACCATAAAATGTCCCATCCATCTGGACAGTACAATTGTACCTATTGCTCAAAAATTTACGATACAAGAAGAACAAAACGGTACACGAGTAAAGCGTTCATTTGAACGCAAAGACATTTACTGTATGGTGGTTATTGTCAAGAGAAGTTCAGAAGCCAGAGTCGCAAAGAAAATCATTTGAACGAAGTGCATGGTGTTCCATTGCCGAAGCGAGAGAAGGCATCGTGTAGAATTTGCAATCACGAGTTTCTGAGCAAACATTCGCTAAACGCGCATTTAAAGCGTGTACATTTGTTGGAGAGAACTCACAAATGTCAGTACTGTGAAATGGAATTCTACTCTTCTTTTGAGCTGAAGAAACACGTGGTTAAACATACAGGTGTAAAAGAGTTTCAGTGTAACGTGTGTTCCAAATGTTTTGGGCGCAAGACTACGCTTCAAGAACATTTGCGTATCCATGATGATAAGAAACGGTATGAATGTGGGAGCTGCGGGCAGGGGTTCACACAGAAGCATAGCTGGCGGAGTCATTTACGAACAAAGCATGGGAAAGAAGATTAATCCATAGATGTTTATGGTCTAATCGCTCTTAAAGTTGATACGTAGTCAATTTGATAACATCTATATTCTATATACATAAATATTTATATATAATTAACTATGTAGCAGATTTGGCTTTTTTAATAATAAATGAATTTTTTTTGTTTTTATAATCTTTTTTGTTTTAGTCATACATTGGTTTTTAACACAATGTACCATCCTGTTCAATAATATTGTTCTATGCTTATTACCGCACAATAGAAGCGTCTTAAATAGTCAAAAATAATTGTTTATTATTATTATTATTAAAAATATAAATGAAAACTAACTAAAAAGTAGTACATACTTACGTTCTTTAAGTGAAAAATATTATTTATAAATATTACCAGCCAAAGTTATTAAAGATTATTATATTATAGAATTGTGATGTAACAATAGTTTTATTTTTAACTTTGATAGCTTTTATTTCATAATTGTATTTAAATTATCAGTGAGTACGAAGCGAATGGAAAAGCCCAGGAGACTAATTCACAATTTTCACCCATAGGTAAAAAGGAAAGCAGCATGAAGATACAGAGAGAAGACCAAGAAAACGATACTGTAAATGTGCATTTGTATTCGAGAACAAAGATGAACATTGCAGAAATTTTGAGGTCCACCAATGCTACCGCAATCCGATGCAGGGGTGGCATAGGCTACCGATGCTGCTTGTGCACTGAAGAATTTGTCAACCCTGCCGATCTCAAGCAACACTCAATAGACCATTATGCAGATACTGACATCTTTACCAATAAAATACTAAGGAAAATAGTAGGTACAGAGCAGAGTAAAATGTGCGTGAAATTGGATATAACCTCGCTTAAGTGCAATATATGTGGCGCAGCTATTCACACACTGGAAGACCTGTTCCAGCATTTGGTAGAGGAACATAAAAGGTGTATTTACATGAATATAAAAAACCACATATTACCCTTCAAATTTGATTCAGAAAAGTTGCGCTGCTGCATTTGCTCGAAGGAGTACAATTCGTTCAAAGCCTTATTGGAACACATGAATACGCACAGCACTAACTATGTATGCAACATCTGCTCTGCTACGTTTGTGAATAAAGGGAAGTTGCAGATTCACCAGTTGACTCACGCGGTCGGTGAATTCAAGTGCCGGTTTTGTCCCAAGATATTGGACACAGTAGTGAAACAGTCGTGCCACGAACGGAGTGCCCACAAGAGCCTTAACGCGGTCAGCAAATGCGGGTACTGTAGCCAGAAGTTCAACAACCACTATCGTAGAGAGGTGCACATGTACGAAGCTCACGGCGTTCCAATGACGAAAGTCGAGAGAGCCACGTGCAAGATTTGTGCCCGAGAGTTCTGGTCAAAGAACTCGTTGAACTCGCACCTCCGAAGGGTCCACCTTCTGGAGAAATCGCACAAGTGTGAATTCTGCGATATGGAGTTCTTTGGTTCAAACCAATTGAAGAACCATATACTGAAGCATACGGGCGAGAAGAGGTTCAAATGTGACGTGTGTTCGAAGTCGTATGCGCGGAAGTATACCTTGAGGGAGCATATGAGGATACATGAAAACGATAGGCGGTTTAAGTGCGAACATTGTGGTCAGTCGTTTGTACAGAAATGCAGTTGGCGGGGACACATGCGAGCGAAGCATGGGGAGGATGTGTAGTTAGTAGTAGTAATAGTAGTAGGACGATGTAGTGTAAGATCTATTTTCAAAGACTGTGCCAAGAAGGTGGTAACAAATGTTGATAATGTATGTTTTTGTGTTTAATTTACTTAGTGTAACATTAGAACTCTTACTCATATATGGTTAAATACACATGAACTATGGTTTTATTTATGTAAGGTTTGCATGAATACTATTTCAAGAAAAAAAAGAGCGACCTTGAAAATTTACTCTCAACGCGCCTAAAGAAGTTTCGCTTCAAAAAGGTTCATCGCATTTTATGAAAATTTGACTTTAAATAGGTATTGACTATTATGGTGTTTGGTGTAAATTTTTTTGAATATTTCCCGTTTTATTTAAAAAAAGTTATTATTGTCATTTTACTCATTAGGTAAAAGGGCTTTCGATATCAGTTTAAAGTTTTTTGATATCTGCAATAGTTACGGAATAATCGCCTGTGCTCACTTAACGATTACACCCTGTATAGTTAACTAATGGTGGCTTATATAAATAAATTATTAAGGCAAACATTTTCATTGTAAATCAGAACATCATTAAAATATGTTGATTAAATTTAAAGCTAATTAATATATAAGCAACCTTAAACAGTAGGTTCATTTTTATTCTTGATTTAAATTTTTAAGGTACTGTATTTTTAGTATAATTACAACTGAGCGCCGAGACGAACGTCAAAACGCCAAGGAATAGAATACGCTATCGATAGAAATTGACATAAGCGTATGATGTTTTGCCTAAGGATTCGGTCACCCTACCAACGACAACGACGACCACGAACAAAATTTTCATCCAGTCTCAATTAAATAAAATTGTGCAAAACACAATTAAAAATTTCCTGTCGTATTGGTGTTTGGAAATTTTTTTTTTTGATATCAATGGATAAACAAACAGGTTTTTCATAGAAACGGTGGCTCCTAGAAAAAAATGTATTTAACCTTTTTTATAGATAATTAAATGATCTACAATTTTGGTTCAGGTGATTGTATGATAAACTTACCGTCTCGGCAAAAATCGCAAAAAAACGTATTTTTTTTTATTAATTGACCTCGAAATTTTTTATTTCCGAGTACTAGAATGACGGGAGATTTTAATATTGATTTTGAACAAATTTCGGCAAGATTGGAATTTTGGTCGTGGTCGTCGTCGTCGTTGGTAGTGTGACCGAACCATTACCAAAATGTCATGAGCTTATGTCAATAATTAGCGTTAGCAGTTTCTATTCCATGGCGTTAGGGCGTATTCAGAAAGAAAGCTTGAAACTTATAAGCGCTTATCGGCGCTTGTAAGCGCTGATAACCCGCGCAGGAAAATATATGAACACGCGCCGATAAGCGCTGATCGGCGCCGACAAGTTCCGACAAGTTTCAACAAGCGCTTGTCAACGCTGGGCGCTGCCATATAAAATTTGTTTTGGTCTGCTTCAACCTGCTTCCTTTGTGTAGAACGAACCAGCGTTGACAAGCGCCGATAAGCGCTTATAAGTTTCAAGCTTTCTTTCTGAATACGCCCTTACGTACGTTTGTCTAAAGGCCCTGTACAGTATAGGTAACGAATTACTATTAATAAAAATGTGTGACGCTGAGAACACTAATAAATGTTTTATAAAATATTTCATTCGGTTTGGCATTGAAATAATTTACCTTTTTTTTTTCTATATAAACCAAGTCCAGAACTAACCTAACTTTGACATTAACCTAACCTAAACTAACCTAACTTTTAACCTAACCTAAACTAACCTACCTGGATTATATCAAAAATTTATTACTATGAAGCTAATAAAAATACTTAATAATATCTTTATTGTTTGTAATGAAATAGAACGGTATTAGTATAAAATATATCGACAGTAGTTTTATTTATTAAGTACTAGCTTTCCGCCCGCAGCTTCGCCCGCGTTTTCAAAGAAAAACCCACATAGTTCCCGTTCCCGTGGCATTTCCGGGATAAAACCTATCCTGTGTGTTAATCCAAGTTACCCTCTATATGTGTGCTAAATTTCATTGTAATCGGTTCAGTAGTATTTGCGTGAAAGAGTAACAAACACACACACATCGTCACAAACTTTCGCATTTATAATATTAGTAGGATAGGATAGGATGTACCACAACACATTAATTATATCTAATTGCAAATATTCAAATAAGGCAACCTTGGCCTTAAGACAAGTGACATATACGCCAAGGAATAGAAACTGCTGTCGATAATTATTGACATAAGCTCATGACATTTTGGTAATAGTTGAGTCCTTGGTTCGGTCACACTACCAACGACGACGATGACCACGACCAAAATTGCCATCTAGACAAAATTTCGAGGACAATTAATAAAATCCAATCCAATTTTCCAATCGCCAGAACGATAGGAAATTTCAACATTTTATTTTTAATTGTAGTTCGCACAATTTTATTAAATTTCGACTTGATGAAAGATTGTTTATGGTCGTCGTCGACTTTAGTAGGGTGACCTAATCCTTAGCAAAACGTCATAAGCTTACGTCAATTTGTATCGATAGCGGATTCTATTCCATAGCGCAGCGAGCATAAACCCCAGTTATTCTATTTCTCTGCCATTTGTCTCGGTTGATCGCTTATCAACGATCTCTAACGGATCGCCGTATATAATATTTTAAAACCAATAAACATATAAACCAGATTTTTACAAGTATTTACTTAACTGTTAAATGATAGTTATCTCTAAGCTTATTCTGTTACAATTAGGCAATATAATTATGAGAATTGAGATTGATAGGTAAAGAAAAGAATAGAAAACACTTTATTGTACACTGCAAACAATCTTCCTACCTATATGTAATTAACGTAGGTACCTTAATAAAATCAAAGACGATTTTTTATAATTACAATTACAATTTTAATTTAGCTTGTGATTTGTGAAAAAAATAAAGTTCGCATTTATAATAAGTAAATAAGCAAAGATGTACCTAAATTTTCTGTCTCGGAAACTAATACAGACTTTTTATTCTTAGGTAATATTGAATCCAG
>CAJQZM010034117.1:0-12229 GCA_907164665.1 Colias nastes
TTATCTACATTATCAAACATTTCCGGGCTACATTGAATTTTGGTGTTCAGAAGTTCCATTGCCTTTCTCTGTACAGTTTGAAGAGTGTGTTTGAGCAATCCTCTTATTACTGATAGGAACATTGGTGCCGATAGTAAATTATTGGCATGATCTAATAAATCGTAACTATGGTGTAACATCACACGCCAATATTTTGCTGTCTTCTCATCTTTAATCTTCGTTATACTTTGAATGAAAGTAAGTACATTTATAATCAGTTCTTTATAGTGATTCTCCATACTTGAATCAGTGATTTGATGACATCTTTCCACAAAAACTGGGGAAGCTAAGCAAGTATTAAGGAAAGTAACAATGACGTATTTGAAATGCCTCAATTGAATCGCCGAATGACATTTTATACTGAATATAGCGGAAGGATCAATATATGTGTCCATTGCCTCTTCATCCTTTTGCTCTGGCAATGATTTCAGATATTTAATCATTTTTATGAAGTTATCCAAAGCAGTTTCTGGAGTGAATTCCATTAAAATACTTTGTGCGAAATCAATTCTGTTAATAGGAGACTCTTTATCGGCCAGTGTTCGTGCGGGCTGTTTATCTTTCTTCTTCTCATCGTTGAAATGACTGATGTGTGTTTCGAACAGGATAGCAATGAAAACCCATAAAAAGTGGTCTTTCCCTAATGTTTCGATCAACTTCTTATAAAGAGGTAACCTTCTATGTTCAGGAACATGCAACACCACATCTGCAAAGATTCGAAGAACAGGGACAACTCGTTTCTGTAACTGACGCAGTTCGTCATCACCATAATCTTTAATACTTTTATCCATCTTAACAAGAATGGGTACTAAAGTCTCAATAATCTTTGTTATAATTTGGAAGCTGTACGCGTCATCGTGACGTAAAACTGAGGATCCAATAAAAGTAAATATCTCCATAGTATGATGAAGTACTTGTTCTGGTAATATATAAGCTGCATGAGATAGTACAATTAGCGCATGATGATGAGTTTGTGGATTTTGGGTTCCACGAATGCATTGGACGACTAATTCTACATCAAACATAGACTTAACAGCTTTGAGCTGGTCCTCATCTTCATTGATAACATACTTCTTTAAATAGTACCAAATAGATGACAGAATTAATTGCTTGGTGTATTCTACATATGACTGTTCTTCAAATCTTAAACATTTTTTAAGCAACTGGAAAAGTATGAAGACAAAGTTATTGTCCAAACTCATTTTCTTTTTGTTCTGAACATATTCAAGTAGAGTGACACCTAGACGCCACTCTTCAGTCTCTACTATCTGATGTGATAGCATAGATACAGTTGACTTCTTTTTCTTATTTGAATTGTCAGCAGGATCAGTAACATTGAGCATTTTGTCAAGAATCGGTTTGAAATCAGCCAGTTTAATTTGCATTTTCTTTATAGTTTTGGATGCTGTACTTGCAATCGTGGGGTTGTTACTAATCGCGCCAGCTAGAGTTATTAGATTAATTAAATCAGAACATCTATTTTCAGGGACTTTAACAAATACATCTTCATTTAATTGTTTAAATACGAGTACACATGGACTCGTAAAAGTCATAGATTCTTCCAATATACATTCTTTATACTCCTTTAAACATTCCTCAATGACCTGCCATACTTCATCTTTAGAAATTGCCGACACTGTTTGTTCATTCAATTGACTGATGACATTGTTAAATAAATTGGACTCATAAATATTGAATGAGAACTTCTCATTTGATTTATTTTTCTTTAGAGTTGCTATCAAACTTTTTAGGCAAGGCACAATGTGGGAATAAATGTTAGCATTGATATCAGAAAACAATTTTACCAATGCTGATTTCACATATGCTGGTGTGTCATTTATTAAGATTCCTGTTAATTTTAACAAACAATTCTTTTTGAATGTTTTACTCCCAATGGATTGCTGAGTTAGAATTTTCCTTAACACTTGGGATATTTGTTCATGATCTAAGAGCATCTGCTCTTTATGGTTTGCTAATTCTTTAATTAATTCCACATATATAAAATTGCCTTTACCTTTTCCAATTACTAGATCAATTATTTGAAAAATAGCTTCCCGTATGTAATAAATAGGATGATTCAGCCCAAAAATAATAACTAATATAAGAACATCAGAGTCATACAGCCAAGTTTCATTTTTCTGAACAGTTATAAAATTATTGAGAAGCTTCAGACACCTTATTTGAAGAGCTGGACTTATTAAGTCTTTAGCGTCAGCTGCATACAGAATATGGCCAAATGCAATATTAGCAATATATTCGAATTTTTCTTTGGGGCTCTTAAATAACTGTTGAAATAGTTTTTGGAGCAATTTCGTGTACTCTTCACTATATCCAGGTATTCCGCAACCAGTAATATAAAGTTCAAATAACCTTCTTGTTAAGATATTTTTAGGATTTTCGCAAACATTGCACCACGGCTTGGAAATGTCACTTACATCTAATGTATCAGTAATTCTAACGAAAATGTATGCCAAAACCTCAAACAATATCTTATCATGCTTTGCACATTTAATAAACTCCAAAATTGTTTCATTAGTGAAGGTTGTCCCTATTTCACTTGAAATAATTGTGCGTGTTTGAACAGAATCAAGAAGCAAGTCAAGGATATCTAAAATATCTTCTGCTTTCGCCGTTTCTATGGAACATGTCTTCAAAAGCAAATAAAAACACAAGTCTAGTGTGTTATCTTTTTTAAGCCGAGTTATGTCAATTATATCATCAAAATTAATTACATGGTCTACAAATAAGGCTTTGAAAATAATCTGCCTAAGAACTTGAGAATTATCAGAAAATGATTCTTTGCACGAAATTTTCTCCTTCAAGCCAAACTTTTTGCCCCATGAAGATGTTAATATTTCCCAAGTGTTTAAACTACTTTCAGGACTGTATGGGAAGAGATGCGGGATTATTGCCATTACAGTATCATGGTTCACTGGTAGGTTATCTAGTGCACAGAATTTCATAATCGCCGCCTTTATAACAGGCTTCCATTTTTTAGAAGTTTTCGACACAATATTACAAAAGGCGTCAGTTATATCTGTGTCACTAAGGATTTCATTCAAATGTTTATTTTCGATTGACAAAACTGCCATCACTACATTAGGATCGTCATCATTTAGCCGGTTTATAATGGAATCTTTAACGAAATCCTTGTTCTTGATTTTAAGGGAATATAATTCTTTTGTTATATAGTTGACTGCTTCTATACGTATTTCTGGGTTGACGTGATTAAGGTTTTCGAAAAGATACGCCCCTCCGAACTGATGAGCAAGCGCTGGATTAAAACCCAATACTTTGGCAAGGCTTGCTTTCCGCTCTGCAGAGATTTTATTATCTGACCTCATTTCTTTTTTGACAACTGTGTCAAAAGCATTTGGATATTTAGTTTCAAATTGTTTGAGGAAATTTGAGTACCAATTAATAAGTTTTTGAGATACATCATTGTCATCTTCAATTATTTCAATGTCACTTCCATCATCAGCTGATGGTTTTTCAGGTTTTCGCAATGAGCAAGCTGCATTCAGAACACATCTGCAACAAGACAAAATTAATTGTTAGAACTGGAATGAAACAAGCATGTTAATAACTCAGGCCCCGGAATCACAGACACAATAGAAAATCTATTGTGTCGTGGACCGATCGGGCCTCAATGGGTTAATAAAAATATATTTTATTGAATCCTAAGTAAGGTAAGGTCCTAAAACTCTATGTTATTAAATCATGTAATTTACCATGTTTATGTATATTAAAAAAGAATGTTATTATTTGAATCCTAAGTAATTTACAGTATTATTTTATCTTAAATTAATATGTTATTTTATCAAATAATTTGTTATATTAATGGATATTAAACATTAAAAAACTTAAATAAATTCATTAAAATTTCATATCACAGTGCCTGATTGGAACACCCATCCTTTGTTTTACAGTCGCGACACCTTATATTGCTAAAGCATACCTCTATTATATATGCACATAAAACCAAATAGAAAATAAACAGAAACAGCATCAAGATTATGTTAATCTTATCTTACTAATATTATAAATACTTACTACTATTATAAATGTGGAAGTTTGTGAGGATGAATGTATGTGTACGTGAACATATATTATGTTTGTTACACTTTCATGCAAATACTACTGAACCGATTAATATTGCAATTAATAGCGCACATATAGAGAGTAACTTGGATTAATACATAGGCTAGGATTTATCCAGGAAATCCCACGGGAACAGCAACTATGCGGGTTTTTCTTTGAAAACGCGGACGAAGCCGTGGGCGGAAAGCTAGTAATAAAAAAAAATAACTTACTCAATAGCTTTTTCAGGCCCCATATCTTTTAAGTCTACTTCATCTATCAAAATATTCAGTAAAGGTGTAAACTTCATAAACCCTTCCGTGCCATCTTTTAAAAGAGGTAAAACACCAGACAAGAAAGCAAGTATAAAAGGCTGACAATTAATTTTCTTCGCACTAAATACCTTCAAATATTTACAAATAATCTGCATAGTGTCTGAAGAGATATTGTTCAAAACAAATTCGGACATTTTGTGCATATGCTTCTGATTTGCGTAAATTAAATTTATCAGTAGAACAACATCAGGGTTAATTTCAAATTCCGACGCTAACAGTTTATCAATAATTTCATTTATTGTTTTATTTTTTAACTTTCCTTTGGTCATAAGGAAGCCGAATATGACGTATGCACATGATCTGAAATCTGCGACTTGTGATTCTAACGCCTCCATCAAAGTCGGTAGCAAGGCACTAACAATAGCTTCAGAAACATTGTGAACATTATTCATTGTTCCAATTGTAGATGAACAGAAAAACGCAAAAACTGTATTCAGGTGTGTCGCTCTATCACCAAACTGTGTCACATATTTAACTGTAGTCTTGGCTATAAATTGCAATGTTGAAGTGTTTGAAACACACTGCTGATAGAGAGTAAGCTTAGATAATGCAACACCATGTGTTTGTACTGGCTCCAGCCACTTCCATTGAGTCGACTTAATGTGGAGTATTTGTACAAACCGCACAAAGATCTTTGTATCATGGTACGGAAGAATTAAAGCCATTATTGCATCCTGGTTGTATTCATGGATGTGGTATCTATTTACAAGCCACTCCAAAGCCTTGTGGGATGATTGGAGCAGGAAATACGGCGATAGTTGAAGAAGAAATTTCTCTATTGTCTGGTCCAAGTTTCTATTTACTTCTTTTGTTTGTACCGCTCTTTCAAAATCCTTGGATGAGAGGCTGAATAATGAGTCTTCATATACACAGAATCCTTCGTATAGCGCTATTAATTCTTTAAGACCGCTGATACCGATTTCATAGAAAGTATCGCGATCCTTAAGTGCTGCTTCTTTCGGATCAAATAGAAGTGATACTCGCTTCTTATTATCTTTGTAGATTGAAGTTTGCGGTGCAGCTAATTTCTGCAACTGTTCACTTAGGGAAGTAGCAGCCATGGTGTATTTACTGCTCGGAAAGCAGAGCTATCTATTTGTTAAGACTTTTTAGGTTATACACAGCTTTGCACTTGTATTTAAATTACGGTAAATATTCATTAAACATCCGAAATAACTTATAACCGCTACTTATTAACGTATTATAATGTTTATTTATACTTAATAAATTTTTAATATTTTATAAATATCACGACAACACAAACTTAACACATGGAAGTGACAGCCGCAAGACAGCCGTGAGCCGATTATGAAAATGAACGCAGAACGCATGGCAATTGGCATTGACAATGACATCTTAATATATATAAATCTCGTGTCACAATGTTTGTCCTCAATGGACTCATAAACCACTTAACTGTGCACTTAACCGATTATAATAAAATTCGCACACCATGTGTAGTTCGATCCAACTTGAGAGATAGGATAGTTTAAACATGTAGGTACCACGGGCGAAGCCGGGGCGGACCGCTAGTTTACCTATACTATATAAAAAACTTGAACGTCTTCGACCTTTCTAAAATCGCTACAAATTCCTTAGAAATCAAATGTACACTAAACTGTGATATTATATTATTATAGTCTTATGTAATTTTTATTTCATAGAAATTTTAATCAGTTAGCTTTTGATATTCGCAAGATTTTAAATACATAATTATATTCCCGTCGTAATAAGGTGATCATAATAGCATATACAGACGCTCCGATTTGGTTGGTGCCAACCATCCGACCACGACCAAATCGGAAAGTGAAGAGAGCGGTCGGTCCGACATAATTATTATTAATATTGGTTTGACGTGGTCGGATGCGCCGGCGATCCCGACCAAACCAACTTCCTATCCGATCCAACCAAATTGGAACGTTTGGAAGCTTTGTTCCGACCAAATCGGCTCATTCCATAGAGTAATATAGGTAATTGGCTCATTCGCATTCGCAACGCCGCCGGCCGGACGTCAACATGAACGCCGAGGGAGTTACGGTCACCGAACGTGACATAATAATAAAATTACTGGAACTATATAAAGACTTTCCCTGTTTGTGGGACTTAAGTAACAAAGATTGCGCAAATAGAGATGCCAGAAATCAAGCGTATTTTATTATGTTAGAAGTATTAAAAAAAATTGACAGTGCGGCTACATTAAAAACCTTAAAAAATAAGTTATAAGAGCCGCATATGACTGTAATTTTCTCTATTTCTATAGTAGAATTTAGCCCATTCTCTTCGTACTATGGTCAATTGACATATTACTCTATGGTCAACTGACAGCTGGAAGGCCAACCGTCGGACAATCTGTAGCAATGTTGGAATGGTTGCCATGTCGGTTCCAATATGGTTGGCACCAACCAAATCGGAGCGTCTGTATATGCTCTAAGGTAGAGAAAGGTTAGCTTAATTATTTATTTTTCGTAAACTTTTAACCCTTAATAAGGCAAAGGGATATTATTTCCCACATGGTCCTTTTTTCGAAAAATATTTTTTATTCCTTATCTAAAAACGATATGATGAATCAAGAAGCTTATATCTAATACACTGGAGATTTCGGTATGAACATTTGACGTGTAACAAGAAAATTGTTGTGTTCTATCACTTTCACACCTAACTTGGTATTGCCACTGTTAATACGAAGTTTTCCCAAGGCTACTATGTATGCTGTAATATTCTGTGCAAAAGGTTAGTTTTTGTACATGAGTTTGTTGATAAATTGCCAACAACGTCATTCAGAAGCATTGTTGGATGAGACAATTATTATTTATGCTAAATAAAATAAGTATCTGAACCAATTATTAAAAAGCGATACTCCCTGATTATGGGTAGTTACCATAATAAAATTGTAGCAACTCTCACTTTGACAATATGGCATAAGTGTCAAAAAAATTGCGTCGCTTCGAATATTTAAGTTAATATTGTTGCGTATTTAATAAATATTTTCCGAATATAAATAATGTATTGCATTGTGAAAAATTGCAGAAGTTTTTGGACACCAAATTCTGGCATAAAATTTCACAGGCAAGTGTATATTTACGCTATTTACAATATTCCTCAACACTCATGCATTTACCTGTTTAGAATCATTTTCATGGCAAAAATCGTCAATTTTATCATCATTTTAGTAATCAATCATGCTAAATATCTTCTATCTATCTTCTTTTCCTAATAATTTCATCATTTTTCAATAAACCAATTTAACAAGTAAGGTAACCATGATGACGAGTTTTTACGGATAGCGAAGAGAAAATATTGTAATAGTTAACAAAATTATGATGAACATTTAGAACACCATTTCAAAGATTTTTATACTAGTAATGAAACAACGCACGACATCGATATTGCACTCACATGTGGTTTTATGTTTGTTCTTCTTTAACATAGAAATTAATAGTTCTTTTAACTTACCAAATTTTTTTTGTTTTACTTATTTCAGCTTTCCAAAAATGAAATAAAAAGAAATAAATGGCTGTCCATAGTGCCTATCAAGGGTAAAATTTATCAACATGCCAGAATATTCAGTTTGCATATTAAGCCTGAGGATTAGGTACGGTCCAGAAAAAAAATACCTTTTGAAAAGTGCTATACCTTTTTATTTACCACATTCTTGTTACTGCGTCTCAACTGTGGATAAAGTAATTTTAATTATATTATAATTAACCACCATGAAACCATTAGTAACCGTAAGTACAGCTCCTGAAAGACATACGAATTTCTGAGAACTGTAATATCGTTACCACACATCAACACTAGCGATGCAACTCTCCCTTTGGAATATTGAAAAGTTTTAGACTGAAGCTTGAGTAACCAAAACGATGTCTTAATGTATGTAGCACTCATTTTAATTAAAAAATCGTAGTATGAGATCAAAAGTTATCAAGCGTTATTTAAAACTATCATTCTCTACCAATTAAAATGGTATGTACCTATAAAGATGATAATTATTCATGTAAGTTGACCAGTAATATTATAATATAAAAACTGTTAAAAATATATGTCGTTATTATTTATAGACCATGATTTTTAGTTTTTTTTATTTCGAAAAATCCTGAATATATAAACCAGTGTGGTCACCCACAGAAAGAGACAAAAAACAACACTGACGTCATTCAAGGTTATATTTTCTTGTGACAAGTTAATGGTCATAGTGCAATCTCCAGTGTATTAGATATAAGCTTCTTGTGATGAATGCAACCACGCATTACTATTCTAAGGAACCTTTTTTAGTTTTTCTACTGGCAACACTTACGATGGTACTGTCAAATCCTACGAAATGTCAACGTCAAAGTGAAGTCTTGATGTTTTAGTGAGCGAGAGACGGTTGTTTTTTACAATTTCAGAGAAAAAGTAAAAAATTCTATAGAAAAAAATCCCGTAAGTAGATAAATGTTTTTGTTTTATATAAAGAAACTATCCTTTCGTAATTATACATTGTTTTGTATCTAAATATAGTCATTAACACATGAAATTGTTCAAATTACTATGTGGGAATATAATTCCCTTAGCCCGTTAGCGTAAAGTAGTTTTTAACCGATATATATATAAAAAGTCTTATGTTTTTTTGTATGTAATTGTATTTTTTATTCATTTATAGGAAGAATAAAAATGTATTACCAGACGGCAACTGTAAACACGGCTCCACCACAGGAATAACTGAAAATTTCTTTTACTTTAATAATAACTTAATAAACAAACAATGACAGCATATTTGTGTTATTTATTTTCATTTCGTATACTTACATAATATAATAGCAATTCCTAAATTATAAAAATTAATTTTGAGAAGAGGCATAACCGGGATCAAGTGCTAGTATGTGAATAACAACCAAAACGTGGTAAAAGTGTGTAGCCTAAACAGGCAAGGGGAATTATTTTCCCACATAGAAACTCAATGCACTAGCATAATCGGGCAAAGGGAAATAATTTCCCACGTAAAAATACCCTATTTCCCCCACCCCCCACCACTTTTGAATATATTTTTTGGAATCTACAGCATAAACTTACACTAAATCGTAAGTCAGTTTTTAACTATCTCTTACACAGGCTCGTGCCTTATTAAGGGTTAAAAAGTACAGCTTTCATGTACCATTTTTCTTATTCCTGTAATTTCTTATCCTAAAATCTTAATTATGTTTTTGATGAACTCAAACTTCATATTTTATTCTGACGTTTGCTAAAACATGTCAACACTCAACAGTCAAATTCAATTTCAAAACTTCAAATTTTCATTCGCGTCAAAGAGTATAGTAACTATGTAAGGATTCGCGTATTGTTATCAAGTAGATATAAGCTTCTTGATTGTTATTCATTATTGTGCGGAGACGGCGGAGGCTGTGCGTCTTAATACCTACTATTGTTTATTTTCTTATTCCATTTTTAACGCGATAATGTCATAAAGTATATTTAAAATTGATTTGAATACGCTGAGTTAACAGTATCCTATCGTTTGATCTTATGATAATCTTTTTTAATTTAGCCCTGATATTAGAAGAATAAGTTCTAAACGAATTAATATAAAGTTTCTTTGTTCTGCTACGTAATTTAATACGAAGATGACGTTAAAGTTAGCTTTAACCTTGCTTTTGTGTTTCGTGCAATGTTTTGCTTACAAACCCGTGGTTTTAATTCATGGAATAATGACGGGAAGTGGGAGCATGGAGATTATTTCGCGAAGGATACAAGAGGTAATTGTTTAATTTAAATCTATTTGCAATATCTGCTCACTCTATTTAAGATGCTAAGCTTGATTTTTCTATATTAAACTAGCGGTTAAAATATTCTATAAAATTCATGATAATATTATAAAGAAAAAAATGAATTATTTGAACAGATGATCTATTTCAGAACTATATATTCTCATAATTTCCCTAGCAGAGACACCGTTTGAACACAAAATGCGACAAATTTGAACAATTAGTGGGTATTCAGGATTGAGTCCTAAAATAAATAAACAAGTTACAATTACATAAAAAAAAATTAAATTTATTTCAGAAACATCCTGGAACAAAAGTATACAATGTGAATAGATTTGAGAGCTGGTCGAGTTTGGAAACCATGTGGCATCAAGTCCTGGAAATAGGGAAAGATGTAGCAAACATATCTAGTCAATACCCTGAGGGGATTAATCTTATTGGTAAGATATTAAAAGTATACTTAAAGGATTAACAGTATATTAACTTCTAACTAGCTAAAGCACTTATTTAGTACCTGATTCAGAAATACTTATTAATAAAGAAGTAAATAAATAAAATCAGTATTTCAGGATATTTATCACTAATGGCACAATTGGGTATGTTATGGAAACCAAATGGCATATAAACATACATATATGTATTTTATAATTTTAAGTATATCCTTATATAGATAATTAACACCCAGACACAGAGCAAACATCAATATTCATCACACAAATATCTGCTCTGGGTTGGAAACGAACCCACAACCTCTGGCTTCGAAGGCAGGGTCGCTACCATCTAAGCCAACCGGTTAGTCTGTAATACTTTACTTAACTCTAATTTGCAATGCCTTTATCAGCTATTTCACTCACTGTTACTGACATACGAAACAATCACTGCTACATATTATACATATTATAATATTACTATATCATATACAGGGTGTCCCACTGTTGGTATACTAAGCTCAAAGGAGGTTATAGTTTTGCATATGCTGAGTACGTAAAAAATACTTAAAAATTGTATATTCTTTGAGCTTGCTTAAAATTTTTCAGAATATTGACATTAAATAAGAACATGGAAGGAACAAAAATGTAATCTAAACATAATCTTACAACCAAATATAAAATTTAAAAATAAATTCTGCCACTCTATTACCTATGTATTTAAACCATATTTATCATATGCATTGACCGCCTCCTCGGTACAGTGGTTGACGCGTGAGCGTAACACCGAGGGGTCCTGGGTTCCATTCCCGGTGGAGACGAAGAAAAAAAATGTCTTGGTCTGGTAGGACACAGAAGGCTGATCACCTACTTGTCCCTAAAGAAAATCGATCAGTGAAACAGATGTATAATGCATCTGCCCCTTACCCCACTAGGGGACATGGGGACTTCACTTATCATATGCATTATATTATTGTATATGTTCAGTTTAATTTAATTTCTAAAACATGATATAGCGTCTTTTGTTTGAGATAAATATTATTAATGTAAATAACATATTTGTTTATAATATAGTCATCTACGCAAATGCAATGTTATTCAATGAACCTATTGTTCATTCAACGCAATATATAAACAAGCTCATGTATTCATAAACAGTTTAATATAATATGTAATATGTTAAGATAAAAATATATATAAATTATGATAACATGCCCTTGGCTTATTTAATTTAAAAACGTTTTTTAAACTCTTGACGTCACAGAAAAAATGTTTATCTTGACTGTAAATTTAAATTAGGCCAAGTATTATTACGACTATTATGATGGAGGTAATAATACTAATTGTTCAATAAAGTGTATTAAAAAACCATTTCAATAGTATAATTATGAGTTTTTGGTGTTAATTTCAATAGTATAATTGTGAATTTTTATGCATAGGTACATTAAAATATTAATTATCATCGTAAGCTGATATTCGTTCTAATTATTATTGCAGAATAAAATATCTGTAAGAAGTTGTAATCCAAAAAAAGAAACAAGATTCTTTAAACAAATCTTGTACAATCCATACTAATATTATAAATGCGAAAGTAACTCTGTCTGTCTGT
>CAJQZM010034118.1:0-17024 GCA_907164665.1 Colias nastes
ATTGAACAACAAATAGGTTTTATTATTACACCGGAACTTAATAGCATTTCCAGTGGATTAGGTAAGTTGAAGTAGTCGGCGATTTCAGAACGGATTGCGAAAGTTTAAATTAAAAACCGAATTGGCTTTCTGAGGCACCTCGCTCCCCGCCCCGCGCGGTAATTGCAGCGCGCGCGCAGATTATCAGAAGCAAGTGCGTTCGATAAGGCGAGCTCACGAATGCGTGTTATTAAATTTATTCCTTTTTCGCCAGAATCTGCATAATGAGGGGGGCAAAAAATACAGGTAATCGCTAGATTGCGAGTCCCCTGAAGTGATGCCTTTGTTTTGCATGTACGCAGGTTTCGATGAATATATTAAACTGCTTTAAATTATAATGGCAATGCCACGAGATCCTTCGCAATGATCGATACAACGTGCCTTGTATAATCTATATCTGGGTTTCATTATTGTAGTAATGTGTCATGATCGCCCACGTCGAAGGGAATCCTCTCACGTAGCAAATATAAACGAGCAAAATATTTCTTTTGTTGATATTCTTGCGACTATAACTCATTAACATTATAAAAATTCTGATATCAATAAATTGACAGTTAATTGCTGGTTTAACTTTCAGTCAATGTCATGGTTGGTATTCTATGGGTTGCGAGATATTCATCTCTACATTGTTTTTTTCAATGGAGTAATTGTTGATCTAATCAATTTACTGTATTAGTAACTTTAACTACCTACTGTGCTTATAACGAGGAAAACTGAGTCGGTAATTATATCTGTACACTGAAAAAACGTAACGGCTATAAATAAACAAGTTGCTGCTATTTACAACCGAGTAACTTGCTTCGGAGGGAGCCTGCAAAGTTTGTTGCTAAAATTATACAAGTCAACTTTGTTAACGTATGTTGGTAATATAAACTCACTAAGGTGGTAAAAAAATACGTATTAAAGCTTTGTTGCTTTTAACCTATTCACTCAGTAAACTTAACTAACCTATTTACTATAGTGAATCGCGTTACTCTGTTAACAATACCCAACGTGCTCTGTTGTTTTTAGCAAAGTAATTCAGTGAGTTCAAATATTTTGCTTCGTAAAACTAGCTAAGTAACACGATAATGTTAATCATATTTATTGGGTAGGGACAGCCAATCTACTTTGTTACTTCTACTCAATTGAAAATTTGTATACGTAGCCAAGTTACTGGGTACTGTCAATCGTGTTCATTGGGTAAGTTATAACTAAATATACTCTGTTCTTTCTAGTCAATTAAGATTGGTACATTTAGCCAAGTTACTTTGTATTCTTAGGCGGGTTTATTAGGTAACCATAGCTAAAATACTTTGTTGCAAGTACTAATTCAAACGACAAATATTAAGCTATATATTTTCAGTATAAGCTGACCTGTGAATGTTTGTAAAACCTATACAAGGTGTAACAGAAAGGGGATATACACATCCGAACAGGGCGTGATGTACTGATGAAACTGAACAACTTTTCCCAAGGAAAATGGGTCGTAAGATGAAAAAAAAATTAAACCTCTCCATTATTTTCATCTTTTGACCTTATGTTCTTTGGGAAAAGTTGTTCAGTTTCATCAGTACATCACGCCCTGCTTAGATGTGTAACCCCTTTCTGTATACAATGTGAAGTCAGCTCATACTGAAAATATTTACCTAGTTCGATATGTTGTCATTTGTACCATTATTAGTGCAGTGGGCAAAATTTTGGCATGTCGGAAAAAAGGCAAATAAAACGTTCATGTAGGAAAACAACACTCATTTTGCCGACAGACCAAAAACTTATAAGAAACTGAAAGAAAATTATGCACATTAATGAAATTAGCTTTATTCAGTACTCGATACAATCATTACAAGTAACATACTACTTGATACAATTAGATACTACTACTTTTAAAAATAGTACACAATTCACAATGTCAAGAAACGATACTGGTGTTCTGTGTTTTAATTTTCACAATAACAGGGTGAAATATAAATCATCAATAAAAAAAAAATGAGCAAACTTTTAAGGAATGACTCAGACTACGAACCTGAACAACTTTAATTATAGGTAAAGGACCAAATCCAACATCGTAAAAGAAATATCAGCTGTTTCATATACAAAAGTGGAATTATCTACCTACTCTGCCAAAATCTACGGACCAGCTGATTTAATTTCGCGATGTTGGAGTTTGTTCTCTAATGAAAGTGGTTTAGGTTTGTTTACATAAAAAACAAACAACAATTATGGTAATGTAAGCAAGTTACTACACCTAAATTGTACTTATATGTATTTGATAAGTCAAAAGTTTAGGCAAAAACTATAGAATAAGCTAGGAGAATAAGTAATCTTTTTGATCTAATAATTTTCTTACAACCCAACAAGTAAAATCGTCATTTTTTTAAACATTTGAATTTAATCTAATTGAAACATAATTCACATTCGTCGTCGGGAAAATGATCATAAATGGTAAAACTTAAACATTTTTTGCACCAAAAAAAATTAAAGTACAATAAGCTTTTTACATATTGTTCGTTTTCTATTATAAAATGTTCTGGTTGAGCTTCGTTACAAAATGTGAAAAAACCACACCCAAAACGCTTTTTAGATAAAATGAAATGTGTCTTCACCCAAGGCCATTATAAGTATTCCAGCAACTGGAAATGATTTTTATCCAAAAAATTGTCAACATCTAGGATCATAGACATGTTTGATGTGTAGATATTATTATATCGGAACTATATCGTACCTTATGTAATTAATTTACATATTAAAGTAATAGGTAGGTATATGACAATATGATGCTTGATCAGAAGTAACTTACTAATTCAAGTATTTTTGTCTTGATTGTTTCAGTGATTTCGGTATTTTGTGCTTTGGTTTTCAAAATTTTTTTTTAGCTGTAAACAAATAAAAAAAAACGTAAGTAAGTATACAAAAGTAATTAAACTAAAGCAGACAAAAAATTCTAAAAAAACTGAACTCACCAGAAGATATCCTTTGGGTTTTTTAAGAGCCGCATATTCATTGTATTGAGGTATTGAGCTATGGCTCTTTTACAGCAATTAGCCTCGTCTTTGTAGTTTCTTGCCACTTTAGTTCTACGGCTGTCCATGGCTCAGAGGAGTTTTTGAGCCATAATAGTTTGTATTCTGCATCTTGCTCTTCTATAATAGTTTGATTAAAATTCAAAATGATGATGAAAAGTTATTGTTTTTAATGTAAATTTGAATCTGCCCTGTAGGTGCTGAGGCGGCGCTTCAACAGACACGTTCGTCACTCGACTATTATTTGATAGAAATGGCCGACTTTGCGGGCTACGCAGCCAATTCCTTGTTTAATTTTTATCAAGTTACTCGGTCAAAAATAGTATTCGCTCCATTGTTAATTGCCGAGCTGTGCTTATCTCCCAATAGATAAGTTACTTGTTTGTTTTTAAGTAAGAAACACGGTTATATGCATCATAGCAAGTTATTTAATTTTAGCCAAATAATATTATGTCTAAATTTAAATGATTTACTTATCATTCAACGATAATGTAAGCGTGTTTATTTTTAACCGAACTCTGTGTAAATAGTAGCCAACTATGGTTAAGTCTAAAATTAAATAACTTACTTATCATTAAATAATAACGTAAGCTTGTCTATTTTGAACCTAATTCGTTAAAGGTAATATTGACCGAGTTGGTAATTTTGAAATAAATAAATACTTTTTTAATAATAGCCAAGAATATTTAGCAATACTTGCTTGTATAATACTAGCAAAGCTTTAATGCACATTTTAAATATGTCTTGATTGAATGCAGCAGAATAATTTTTAGCCGAGCTAAATTGGTACTTTGCTAAAGCAAATTTTTCTCAGTGTACCACCACAGTGTGGGTACTGCAAATTATCTCCGAGTTGCGTATGTAGTACTTATTACCATTCTTGATTTTTCGAAGCTCATTAACGCTTAATACTTCCAAAATTTGTCTCAGGTGCTCGTGAGAAATTTGCTTTGTAACAGGATCGGGGTGTAGTAAAAAAGTACCGCGCGTGTCGTCAGCGGCCGTCCGGCAAGTAGTCCGTAAATTATGGTTAGTTTTTGGCATGGCCTGCGCAATGCAGCCTCACAGCTTTTCACATTCACTCCCCTCGCCCCGCCGCCTCACACGGTCACAGACCCCGCGTCAATCTCGACTACATAACCGTCCGCATCCATTATATATTAATCATTTTTCCAAAAAACGGCCGAGATCCCATCGCGGCCGGGAGCGGAGCTTTCGAAATTTAGAATTGACAAATCGATATCGCAAGATATTTATTGAGGCATGTATCGTTCGGCCGGTTCATTGTGACGCCAAAATTAATCTCGGGGTTTAGCTGCGTCACAAAGGCTGCATGCCGGCGCGTACGGTGGCTATTACGGACACCACATTATAATTACCTTTTTAAATAGTTTTTTCAGATCTCCATATTAAAACGTCAATGTAAATAACTTGTTAGCCGCAATCTCATTTCTGGGCGATTGGATATTACAATAGTGTACGTGATTTGAGAAAGGTAACGGTGTCGCCGCTTTATCCGACAGATGGAGCTTATTACAGGCGGAGCGCGTGCTCGACAAGGCTACACACTAAATAGTCAATATCGACACGATCAATTTGTTAATCGAAAACTAACTCGAGTCTCGATCGTAAATGTTGCAAGATATAACTGATACATTTTTATGTCTGTCTACATATGTAGTCATATACTTTGCAGTTTAACAATGTTGATAGAGCACAATTACACGAACTTTTATGTCGTATATTTATTGATCTTCTTTCTACGTTAATTAATTTACAAAAATAACATTACCTATGTATTATTGTGAAAATATTTGTAAGATATTAATAATAGCACCTTACAGTAAGTAGTTCGAGTTATTCAATAATCAGTTAAAATGGTGTTTTGCGGATAAGTAAAAATATTACGATAATACATTAAATTGTTGAAAATGTCCAAAATAAACAATCGCCTAAGATAAAATGTTTGATGGTAAAACTTGAACCTCTTTAACAACTCTACAATAAACTCTATGGTAGCATCTATCGCATATCTTCATCTACCCTTAAAAATGGTCACATACAATGTGGTATTTTGAAAGCTATACGAATACAGTATTAATCGTTATCAACTTAAATATATTAGTTACCTTGAACATTTCACGCAAATTATGATAATCCTTTACACTGTATAATTTAAATGAATATCTCAACAGTTATCGGAAAAAAACTAACGCGCTCGAAAACGCTCTCACACCGCTCCAAGCCGCTTTTAATAAAAACGCATACAAATCCAAGTAATTCTGTCTAACAAATAGTTAAAAACCGTCCTAATCAAATGATTCGGTGTCAGCGTAGATACAACAATAAATATCTTAGTTGTACGTGTGGAATTGCACGGATCTATCTATTATGAGTCGTCATCACTTTTTGTGGACCGTCCAGCACGCGCCGACTTTCTATGTACCAAGCATCTGGATATAAGTTGTTCGGTTTTTTATTTTCGCGCCGAAATTATGTTAGTCATTGTCGACGCTGATAACGGTCAGTTGGTTGGTTTGGACTTCGTTTAGATACATAATGGATTTCTAGGTATTATTGCTGTTTAAGATTTCGTTAAGGCGTGCATTCAATGCAACGTTATTTGCAACCGTTTTCAAGAGCAGGAAATAATCAATGCGACTGTATTTTTTGTGATTATCCAGCTAATTATAAATTGATTGTGATATTTGTTTTTTAATTACTTAGGTCCTAGGAACTCCTTTTGCTCGTACGTGTTGATATGATTAGGTAGGTAGTGCATATAATCAGGGTTGGCACGATTAAATCATTTTGATTTAAATCACGATTTAAATCATGATTTAAATCAACCGATTTTTTCAATAAAAATCAATGATTAAAACAAAAAGGTTTAATTTTACTTTCTTTCACAGAAATCAACATAAAACAGATTAAGATATCTTAATTAAAAACTATGGTCGTTTAAATCTGTGGGATCAATATCACTATTATAATATTATTTGAATAAAAAAACTAGTTTTCCAGCCTTTTCGACTCCCAGTCGGTTTCTTAATTTGCTGTGAACAATTCCAAATGTAGAAAACTCTCTTTCTACAGCAGCTGAAGAAGCTATCGCTCCAAACAATTATTGCTTCAACACTGGAAAAAGTTTGTTCTACATTCAATAGCACGTTAGATTATAGGGAAATCCCCGTACTGTCTCTTTAGGCACGCGGCGCGTTCCGTTTCGCACAAAAATACAGTTACTTAAATAATAAAATAAAAAAATCAAAAAAGTAATGATTAATTAGGATTTTTTCAATAAATCGTGCTTTATTCGATTTTTTCAAAAAATCATGATTTTTTCCAACCCTGCATATAATTGAAAACATTCAATATCCCGAAAATTTGTTAGCAAATTTAATCTTGTCGAATGAATTACACTAGGGCATTTCTATTTTACAATATTAGGTAATATTATATGTCAATTATATCATTAAAAATTCCAACTATTGCCCACTACAATCACTAGGTACAACAACACTTACACACCTACATTATAAAACTTAATACAGGCGGAAACATTTCCATTAAATTTTATCAAGTATATTAACACAACTATTTCAAACTGCATACCTATAGGAAAAATATAATTCACAGTGCGTTAATGATGATGTTAAAAAAGTCTCTTTTTTGTGGTAGTTTATCTACTCACAGGCCATAATCACTTTCCAATATTATAGCAAAGTTCCAATTGATCATAAAAACCTCAACTAAATTCAGCTCTAGGACCTCCTGCGAAAAAGTAACAATCGACGCTGGTCTCTCTTTGATATCCTACCATTCAATATTTCCATGTAACGAATATTAGGAAACGATTAATTAAAAGCCAATAAAAAATAAATCTCAAGTATGTCACTAGGACTAGAGCATATAGGCAAATAGCACTTATCGCAGTAATCCACGATAATGGATTAGCTGGCACGTCGTTATTTATAAACACCGCTATCGCGTTTAATCGAAGTCGATTCGAATAATGTCCACGATTATTGAAACGATAAGAGCCACTATAAAAAGTGGTAGCGTAGATAAACTGAACTGATTTCAGTTGCGACAGAATTGTTTACATTAACTATAAAAATATAAAGGTTTGCGGATAAAATCCGACACGAACTTAGCTTAAGAATAATTTTATAACTACAATTAGGTACTCCTAATTAATGCAATTATAATTCCTAATTAACATAATTAAACACTTATTTTTAAATATCGATTTATTGAATTAGTATTTACGTGTCTGTAGCTATGAATAGAATTATCTAATTTTTAGTATAATTAAATGGTTATTTAACTTTTCTAGGTATTTATGCTCTCCTTTTACTTGTATAAGAAGGTATCTACTATCCACACATTCCCAATCGCTTTTTTTGCATTAATTAAATTTTTTATGTAAGTAATAGGTATAAGTTACTACTAACTACTTAGTAATTTGTGGTAGGTATAAGTACCTAAATAAAAAAAAGTAATACGACCAATTTTTACAACAATAATTTTTGTATTTCTCATTTTTTCATAATATTTTAATCTGCTTTTTAAACTAAAATAAAAAAAAAACAATATAATATACGAAAATTTGTATGTTTGTACTTTGTATACCCGTCTTTAACATAACAACCGATTGATGTATTTTTGCATAGGTATTGATAGCTGGACAGGAGGGTCGGAAAGAATTACTTAGTTTTTATACTGTATTACACTAGTACCAGCTACTCTATAGGAAAATATATTCTTACAAACACATAAAATTTACAAAAGTGTATTATTGCCAAACATATATCAAATAAAGATTATCACGAAAGTTTAAGGAAACCTTGCAAATAACGATACAATTTCGTAAAACTAAACCGCAAGTAAACCTGTTTGGAGTAGATTAAAAACCTATTAACTAAATAATCTGATTGCGTTAGTTAATTTCACAGATGTTATTTTCACTAATGTAATAATTTATGTAATTTTCACTATATAGTTATTTCTTTAGAGAATAAAACTTCTATAAAAGAGTGTCTATAATTTATGCAAAAAGTTAATTTTATGATTACCCTACTGTTCCCTACATTATGATACAAATTATATTCGATGATAAGAAACTATAAACCTGCTCAATTAATAATATGTGATAACATGATGTTTATAGAAAAAAATGTAGAACCGTCACAAACGTTTTTGTAGAGCCGTCACTTTGAAAGTATAGAAATATAATAAATCAGTTCAGACTTCAGACTAAGTTCTTCTTCTTCTTCTTCGACTTCAGTTAAAAACGACTTACCTATTAATTAAAAAAAATCATCGATTTAATAGTTAAAAAAGGATATCGTCGTATTTTTTTCCGTCCCGTAGCTTAATTTTTTCCAAAATTTTAATATTATACAAGTAAAGACTAAAGTCATAATGTCTGTTTTCCAGTTTGATTATTATTAAGCACAATCCAGAACGCAATCTGTATTATCATTTGCCTACGGAAAGTATATTTTTACGAAATACCTAATACCTATTTTACACATCAAGCTAAATACAAATAAAAGATAATACCGTGCAAGTTGTTATTAACAAATGAATACCTACATCCTACATAAGTTGACAAACATTCATCTCTTATCAAATATCTTGTCTCAAATGTTTGTCAAGAAAAAAACAAATCAGTAAATTATTTCAAATCCAAGTTTAATTAGCTTAACCGCATCGTTACGGATAATTACCAAAACTAAGAAGTAATCAGGCGGATTTAATAAATTAGTTAAGTATTCCAAACTATCTGGTATTTTGATTATAGCTAATTAGCTAGGTACGAAATAAACAGTTGTTAGTCACCATCCGATTTTTCCCCATATTAAAAAAAAACTGAAAACTAAACATGATTTTTTTAGTGATAGAAAAAGTGAAAAAATCTTGAAATATTACGTTAAATCATACAATTTAATTGTAATTTATAGGTATATATTATACAATGATAACTTAAAATGGCTGAATTAATTTTAAAAAAAATTCTCAAAAATAATCAATGCATCGTATTTTTTGTATATTAGGTATCAGATACTTTTTAATCGTATTGAAATCTTCAATATTGCTAGCTAGTTTGAAACAAAATTATCGGAACATAAAAAAAATATTCATTGATAAAATATATTAATTGCTTAATATTTGCTATATAAAAAAAAATGGGTTAGGTATTAAAATTCAAACTTTTCACCTGGCTCTTTTTCATCAAATCGGCTGAAATTAATGTAAAAATTGACGGAAGTGTTATACGAATCGATTAATTTATTCTCCATTAAAATTGGATAATCAAAATGAATGTACTAATTTTAATTGCATTTTTTTTATAAAAAAATTCGGTCAATGTCATCATAATAATATTACGTAACTACCTATTAACAAAATAATAGGTAGATATAATAGCATATTATTGCATACAAAATCTTATCATATAAATTACAAATAATACAATACAGGTCCCTAGTGCAATGCAATGCTCCACTTCTATATTTCAGTGACCTTGCCAAATATCAATAACTATTGTCTGAACCCAAAATATAATTTGGTATGTAAGTGTTTCATTATATTTATGCTAATTTCGCTTATCAAGATGAACTTGCTCGTTTATTGTTTGAGTGTATCAATTGAGCATGTCTAATACGCCGTAACAGTTACTTATTGTTTATATAATTTTGTCCCTTTACTGAAAAAAATATTGCAATTTTTTATTTGAATAAACACACTCTCCGTTATCATGTTCAACATTATTTTTTTTCAAAATAATAATATGTCAATCGTCGCAAAAAGTCAACTTTAAAAATATCCCAAAAATAATTTACCTGTGAAAGATCGCTCGGGGCTTCTGATTTAGCCGTGTTGGCCGCAGCCCATGCCTCTGCGAATGTCTCCATAGCACTCTGAAAGTCCATCTTTCCGATTCACGACATCAACATACCGAAATTTCCACACATGTGCCCGAGAGAACGGCGAGAGAATCACCCTACGGCCTACACGCGTGTGTTCGTGCCGGCCGGCGGCGCGCTACTGACGGTCGGCCCCGCCCAGCGAACCGCCCGCGTCGAGAAAAACCGATACCACCACAGCCTCCCGTTTCAGCGCTTTTCTTTTTTAAGCCGATATTTTAACGAGTTTATTTTTTCCATACAAAGCCCAGCCCACGGTGGTGGTTGGGCGGCCTTTGGATTATTTACACTTGTAATTCACAGATTGTTACGATACTTAATTTGTTTCGCTGAGAGGGTGTTAGGCGTTATCTTGTTGCGATTACGCGACGCGCTGATAGGCGTCTTTATATCTCGCAAAGCGCGCATCAACATGACTGCATGAATTTTAACAAGCCGTAATCATGCCTGACTTGATTAAATACTTCGCGTTATTGTATACTTCAAAATTGGCTTCGTATAACGTATACAATTTGATCAATGCGGTCATTGGTTTTGATGATAGCAATTGGAAGATACTTGACGAGACTTAATTTGTATGCTAATTTGGGAATATTTTTGCAATTTTAGAAGTTATAAAAATCGCTAATTATGATATTCGAGCAAGCGTTAGGTGGGTACTAGAGCATTTTTATTCATTAAATAAATCACCCCAACTTCCCGTCTGCTCTACCTATTCTGAAGAAAAAAAAATTGTCACGGCTTCCTATAATTTTGTACGTGGCCGTTTAAACGGTATTACCTTCCGGCAAGCGGCATTTTATCTTAATTTCTATAGCTTCTAGTATATTAACGGCCAGCTATGACAAATTATAATGAAACGGTCTCATAATTTGTAGCTACGGGTTTATGTTCGTAGCTTTATTCCTTCATTACCTATTGATTACATTTAAGAATTATTATTAAATAAAAACACTTAATTCTATCAATATATAAATAAATAAATAGACTTTGAAAAAAGGTCCGATGGGGATAATCTCCCAACAGCTTAACAAGATTACCGTCAAACCAGATCTTTAGAACATTGTTTACGTACAACAAACGATGATACTTTATAGCCATCATAAGTTCCCTTCAGATTATCTACATAATATAATATAACCGTTAGCGGCTTCACGGAACGCAAGTAGGTCGCTTTATATCGACCGACATTCTTTGTTACCCGCCCGGATAAAACAATGAATTTGTATCTGTATTGTTTTAGCTTCTCCCGGCTAGTTTCTAGCTTTATATCCTGCAAACATAAGAGATCTTATCTCTGATACATTGATTGAATAGCTAAATAAGTCTGGACTATAGACAAGGCAATGAGGCAACGGTTTAATAAATAATACCTAGGTATTGATAGACTGCACGTTTTATTAATAGTTTTGACTTTATTTAGGTACCTATTTATGTGATTTTTCAATACCTACATTATATTTGGAGTTGTCACCAGTAAAATTTTCATATTATTTCTTGCATAAACTCTATCTAACAATTTCAAGGAAATACCAATAATAATGATATATTACCTATGAGTTATTAGAGAGTATTAAACATAATAAAGCAAAAATGTTTATAAATAGGTAGGTATAACATATTATTTGTTAGTCATTTTTATACATACAAATTCTTTCTATGAAATTGTACCTACCTACTACCTATAGGTAGATAATAATTATTTTTCAAGTTTTAAGAAACTTTTAGTCTTTATACCTATGCGAGTTATTTTAGTTCTAAATTCCTATCAATTAATTCTTTTTTTCTTATCAAAGCAATAAGTCATAGGTAGCACACAAATAGTGATAATTTAACGTTGAAAGAAATAAAATATTGGTCAAAACTTGGACTTACAAAGGTGCTTCGTAGGTACCTACTTACCTACCTAATTCTTAAATCAGGCCGTAACTCCATGTTTCATCTCTTCACATCTACGAAATAAAAACGTCACGATCTCACAGATGTCAATGAAACTATTTGAAGAAACGTCAATAACTGTCATAAATTAACATGTACCGAATGTTTTGTTTTTTGATTAAGCGTGTCTATTTTTAGCAATCCTAATCAGCAAACACATGAATTGTTATACAAAAATACACCTTTATAGGTTAAAAATAACCATGGTTTTTCCTTTACACGTACCTATGGTGTAAACATATACCTACGTATATAGTATATTTAAACGAATTTTTCCACAGTGTACGATGCTAATTACTAATTAGATCATCTCAAGATTGTATAATGAATTAAATAAGTAGGCACTATGAAGTAGGTATTGACATAGTTCCTCCATGGGTGTTGATAAGTTGAGACAACAATAGATTTATAGATTTTCCAATCTCGGTACCTACCTATCTTATAAATCTCTTGTTTTCAGGAATTTACGTTATAACGTAAATTCCTGAAAACAAGCTTTATCTTTAATTTAAACTAATACGATGTACAAATATCATTATCGCGATCACGATAATTTGGTATTAGAAACATTGCTACTCAGGCAAATAAAAGCGTAAATAAATACTTGGCTACTATATTCAGTACCTATCAAGGCTATGTTTGAAATGCCTACGCTTTAAAAAAGTATAAATTAATTTAATAGATTTAAAATAAATTCGATTATCTTTCAGTTGATGCTTGCTTACGTACCTAGGTATATTAAATGGCGTGTTGCAACTTGCAATTGATTGAGATTGTTCCATAAATAAGCACTAATATAATACGAGCCGAGCGTTCTTACATAATAAGATTTAAAACAGCGCTGAGCGGTAAATGCCGACACCCAACGGGATAAGAGCACACCTCCTGAAAATCCGCGCTGAAAGTGGATTACATAAGGCTTACATATCCTAATCCGCCTATATCCGAATGCCAATAGCGTGGCTAGGCGTCGACATTCGCTAAAGCCTCCTCCAATGCCCGTGTGCCCGGGTTAGGTTTATCCGTTATCCGGGATCGGATTAGGCGCGGTGCCGGCGGGGCGGGCTGGCGCCACGCCCACCGGTCGATGGCTCACTCGCACAGCTGTAGACTTGGCTCAGCATTGTGCTGTTATCTGCGAGAGACGAAGCACGCTCATCCGGCGCTCGTCACAGATAAGCAACGGTAAAACTGTGACGTCACCCGTCTATCCGTCAATCTATATTTAACTCGATGTAACGACTGCAACATACTGTCTGTGAGCTTGGTGCCGTTTTACAGTTGTATCTACTATGTTGTAACTAGAATAAACTAGTAACTTATGTAGAGTATACTTAGTACCAAATGGATTATATGAATTAAAATATAAGAAAAGAATCTCGTTCTCATTTAAAGACACACATACAATTAGTTTTACTTCGTTTTCAAAAATAGATTATTCAATAATCTTATATGCTATTCACTATTTCCTTATTTTCATTTAACAGTCTCTACATAATTTTGAATATGCTTTTTATATCAAAAATTGTAATTTATTTCACATTGCTATTTGAAATTAAAAAAAAACATAACTTGATAGAATTTTGTATTAAAAAATATGATGACAATAATAATAAATAGTCATAGAGCTCAACTCTATCACAAGACCTCTACTTAACGCACCACTTAAAGACCTCTACTCTACTTATCTGCTTAAACAATAGTTTCTACTAGAATTATTTATATAATAAGGATACTTTTCAAGTCACGCCAAATGATAATTTATTGAATAATTAAGAATTAAAACACGTTAGAAATAATTTACCCTCCAGAGAAAACTATTTGTAAAGATTCTGAAAGAACCGTACCCATATTAAAATTTCATTAACGGTACCCAGGGGTACAAGTGTACCCCTATGAAAAAAACAAGATTACAAAAAGATTATTAACTTTTATTAAATGTTGACTTATTAAGGTCATCTTAACATTCATTTAGGTCCTAATAATTTAATTTATCATGGCATTTTTATATTTTTTCTACAATTTACACACACTTTACGTTGGTGATCAAAATTTATTAAAAGTTTTCACTTCCTGCACTGTGTGCGGGACTGACGGAATTTTAACGTGGATATTCACAGTTACATCTCAGATTTTGAAACAGCAGTGGTCCCTGCAGTTATTGGTAATTGTTGTCCTAAAATATCTCCATTACTTATTTGTAGAGACATTGGCAAAGTTATGTACTGAAATCGTTCTTCTAGGTGAAGTTTTTTATAATAAAAAATTAAAATTTTTTTCGTCAGGTTCATATTTTGATGCCTCCCCAAGTACCAGCTCTTCTTGTTATTCCACCTCCCACAAAAAATCAAAATTCATCCATCATTTGCCATCAAAAAAAGAAAATGAATAACTCAGGTATTCAAATCATGCAGCAAATCATAAATTTGTTGAAAATACAAATTCCTACACTATTTAACAATAACAGTATGTATATAACATGAATGTAAAGTAAACTTATAATTGTACATCAAATTTATCAATAAAAAATATAAAATAAAAGGACCAAAAGGCGAAAAAATAAAATTAATGAACCTTGAAATACTTACGTTCGTAGTACCCAGGGGTACTGGAGTACCCCGACAGGTTCGTACGACGTGTTCTCAATAGCTTGACCACTGATCGAATACGGTATCTACGTGTCTCCTCATCCCCGACAAATACACGAACGCGCAAAAGAAACCGTTGTTTAGAAAAAAAGATATAGAAGATTTTCTGAATTTTTTTTCATTTGTACCCCAGGGTACGGTTCTAGGGTTAACAACGTATTTATTACATATCAATATTGTATAAAATCTCAGCGACCTACATAACAAATAAATGACTACATTATCGAGTGCTGTAAAAACTAATCGACTCTCTAATTTTGGTATCTTGTTAGTTCGCTAACCTTGGAACCGCAAATTGCACTAACTCATTGTGTACGAACATTCGTTCTATTCGTTATGTCTAGAAATAGGTTACTTCATGACATTCATTAAAATGATAAAAACTTCAAAGCATAACTAGTAACAAATATAAGACAAATATGACAGTTTTGAGACCATTTTAAAGGTCTACCTGACACCTGTAACTTTTAAGTGACGATTATAATGATGATGAAAAAATAAATTGTTATAACTTATAACCTCACTTGGTTAAATATTGTAGGTAAATAGGTGTTTTAATAATTATGGTAACAAATAACAGATATAAGCAAATATAGGAATAGGTATGATTAGCTAGAGAATTCCTAGTAATAAACCTAATGTTTTAAAAATAAATAGATCATTCGTTTGATAGAATAGAACAAACTTCGTTAAAAATACAATACTATACAAGGCGAAGGACCTTTAGTTAAATATGCAAATATAAGATGTTGAACTTTTCATTAGTAGGTATGTTTGTTACACTTAAATCTTCATAGTAGTACTTAACTTAATATACATAGGTATATAGAGCTACATAGGTATACCATAGATTCCATACACGAAACAAAAATTGTTTGTATCCTATGAAAAACATATTATTCAATACACTTTCTTTTATTTTTTTTCTTCTACCACTACTACTACTATCTACTTATACTACTGTCCTATTATTCTTAAATCCGAAATATGTTAAAAACCTTACATGCATTTTGCAGTTGCATATTCTTAATAACAAAAAAATCTAGAATTCAAAGTACATACACGCTATAAGTAAGTAATATCTACTATCTAACCAAAATACATGCTACACAGTACGTACACGTTACGAAAATGACCAAAATCAAACTTAAAACCTGTTAATATTCATAGATTTACCTTCAGACGGGGGGGTGGGAGGTACCCCCTGGCTCTGAATTTGTTATCTCGACAAGTAATAAGACAGAGATTAATTCCCGCGACCTTACTGATCGTGCTCATGTTGAATACACGCAAATTGGTAGTACGTACCGATTATTTGTAGAATATTCTCAGTGCTTCTCCTTAGTCCTTTGTTATTATAGAATATTTTAGAGCTATCCACCACAATTCAAACTCTAAACATTTATTTATTCAATTATACGTCTTCTTCTAGAAGCACTTTTGAATCGTCATTACATATTTTTTACATTTAGGTACAATGTTAAGTGAATCGCGGGCTACATCAATTTTCAAAATAGTTCGTCAATTCATAATGTTGAATTATTTTGAATTTTAAATATATGAAGTTAAGTTACATTCCTTCAGAGTAATAACTCTGGAAACAATTCGGTGAATAGACGATATAAATAAAGCGTGTTTAAAATCCATGAAATAGCCAATTGCTATATTATTATGATTCAGTTTCAGTATATCTATGCAATTTTAATACAGTGAATTTAGAACATAAGTTCCATTAAAAATATATCTGTAAAGCCCTTTAACATATAATTGCTTAATCAGATTCATATTAAAATCCTCCTCACGCCATAACTCAATCCTCCTCAATGCCTTAGCAGTATTAAACATTTTAAATTAGTTTATAGGTGTCCAAAAAAACCTGACCAATTGTGCACCCAAAACCAATTTCAACGTCGATAGTGGATCGAAATCGGATTTTTAGAATGCGATGAATTTGACAAGTCACTATTTTTTTTACTTAACAGATTATCTGTTCTCCTTACCCCACTCGATCAATCTTATCAAAGCAGCTAAACATACAGAAAGACTTATAACACAAAAATTTGACAAGCTATTTTCAACTTTAAGTTTAACAGATTGAGTAGATTTTTGAGTAGTGTGTCTAAATGATGATGCTCTTATGTTATCCAAATGCGCCGGATCATCGTCGGATTCCGGGAAATTCGCCTCGCGTGAATACCTGCGTTTACAGGTAAACCTGTGACCTTAGAAAGATTAGACACGAACGCTCGAAGAATATAGGTATGTAATAAGATTACATGTGGAACGATAGCGAAACATGTTTGCGTAGTATAATTCAGTGAAAATTATGTTATCTAAATTAATTGTATATTATACCTAATTAAAATTAGCTGTTGAATTAAGATACGGATAACTGTTATTTATTAATTTTCAAGAAAACTTAATTATCATATCATATCATGGTAGAGATTTATCAAGCAATA